>JAMYWD010001025.1:0-25000 GCA_028583415.1 Protea cynaroides
CCACAATGCCACGTCCCCCCTGATGCCCTACGACATATTAGTTCCGCTAAGGTAATAGCGATACGACGATGTTAGTGGACAAGACTTGAGTAGAGATAGAGCTAAAGTCTGGTGACCAGGCTGAACCACAATGTCACATCCTCCCCCTGATGCTCCACTCGCATCAAGCACACTAACACTTGCTTAGTGGATATGATTTGAATAGACCATGGCACAATATACCCCGATGAGAACGGCATCGAAGTACCTGTCGATACCATCCCTACCCGCACCTTGTACACCAGCCAAAGACAAACATTCACATGCCTATTCCTACCATCATCAACATCATCATGTTATAATTAATAAATTTAAATATGCATGAACAGTAATAATAGAAATATTGGATGACATGTTGAATGCACATTACAAGCATACACGCATATCACAATCAGGGTATTGGACTCAAGAAATTAAAATAGTTTATTATTAACCAATTAATTTAGGTCTTGTTCCCTCACCTTAGCTTGTTAATAGATCCTCTTTCAAGCTTTAAAATCACCTTTATATTGTTATTATATTGCTAGAAGACCTAACAAAGTCGATAGAATTTAATTAGAATTAATTTTGAATTTAAAAACCATTTTTTTAACTGGGGGTCGGAGGTAGGGTCGGAGTCATGATCGACCCCTGGTGCAACCCCCCCTATTCTGGACTTCTCGAACACTGGGGGTCGATGCTCAGTGTCTGGTAGGGTCGATTGGCCATTGACCCCCCTGTGCGACCCCCTGTGGGTTTTGTTGATTTTTTTGCTTTCAGTCCATTCTTTGTGTTTGGGGTTCTATGTCTTGCTACTACAGTCCATATTACACATGTTCTATGGCCTAGAACCATGATTCATTCACCTAAATGGCTTTCATGACTTCCCCATGGTTTTCCATGAAAACCTAACCATGGGATGATGGTTTGGGATTCTCCAAGATCTTACTCTCTTCATTATCTAACCTAAGGTCTGTAGAAACTCATGGAATTAGTATCCATACCTGAGAAGAATACTCATTCTCTGTAACTCTTCTCCTTTTTACTTTCTTCTCTTCCTTGCTTCTCTTCTTCTTTTCTTCCTTCTCTTCTCTTTCTCTCAATCCAATTAGGGTTGTAAAAGGAGTGAAAGAGGCTTAGGGACGTCCTATTTATAGTATAAAACCTCCCAAAATAAGTCCCATTGAGTTTAGGAAAGGTTCCAATCAAAATTAGAAAAGTTTCTTAATTTTCGGTTCGTGCTGTTTTTCCCGAATACTAGGGGTCGATGAGGGGGTCGATGAGGGGTCGGACAATCCGAGACCCCCTGCGACCCCTGGTCACGGGTCGATGGTGGGGGTCGATGAGGGGGTCGGACCTGCCTGTTTAGGCATGCAACCCTACCCTCATTTTTTGAGCAAATTTTCATACTGGGTCTTGGGTTTCTTCACACACTTTGTCCACTTGGCTCGACCATCATATGTGGACGGGTCACGATACGAAATGTAAGGTTAGACCAAGTTCGTGGCGTGCGGGTCTTGCAACTTCCACCAATGGTCTACCTATCCTTGTAACATAAATGTAGCACAATCCACTCTCTGTTCTTCTGTGCATCTTAAGACAAAGAAAATATTTTCCATCTCCATTACTCCATGTCATCGCATGGAAATGATTAGCTCCTACCCCTGTAAATGCTCGAGGCCTATTAAATCTCACCAGGAATCTCTATACATCCCAATCATCTTGCTGGCCATAAGGAGCCATGGTAGGACCTCTACCAGTTGTAGCTTGCTGTCGCATCATACCCATGAACTCTGTGAAGGCATCCATCGTGTCCTGAGGAGTCCAAGCAAGTATTGTTGGCATAAATGTAGGTCAAAAATCGTCTGTTGGAGGTAGGAGGCGAGAGAGGAGTGACTCTTGCTCTAGAGAATTAACCAAAATTAACCCTCTCAATAGGTGGCGGAGGATATCTTCGTAGGTGCCATGTCCTGACAAGTTAGAGACACAAAAAGAATCAGAGACACAAGATAACAAGAAAACATCGTAGGAAAAAAAAAACATATTCTTACAGGTTACGCACCTACTTTACTAGTTTCAGCTTTTATAGCTTATTCTCAGTGTACCTATGCCACCAGACTAATAAATAAGTCGAAAAGCTTCTTGCTCTGATAATGCCTCAATTGTAATGCCCCCAAACTGGATCTAAGATGTCACAATTCTAATCTCCAAGGACCCTTATGAAACTGGTAGCTTACTAAACAAAACATGCTCATTCATCATACATCAACAGTGGAAGACGTAGAAATAACAAAGACATAAACAATGAAAGTCTAGCATATATACATTAGTGGCATTTAGCATAGTCATTTACAAACATGTATCAAAATATTACATTCTTATTACTTATCTCAAGGACATACTTTCAAAAGAAGGTACATCAGCATATCTCTCACTACTGATCCCTCAGAAATATATACTGTTATATGGGAAAAACATCATCCATTTAGAATCTTACACGTGGCGACCTTTATCCTCGGAGCCGACCACAAATGATGTGGTGTGCTCGGCTTATGCCGTTCGGAGTCACAAGTCCTGCTAGGACACCGTACCGGTCGGAGGTATAGACCTACTCGGTTACGTTTCTTGGCCAGAGGGTAGAGTCCTAAAGCAGCTATGTCACAGTAGAGGAGTCCTTCTCCTAGTACTGTACGATGCCGATCATTACGGCCATGCGACCAACTGGGCGGTGACGCGTTTCACCCTCCCTGTTGACTGACTTAGCTTCCTTGGCTACGGTCTCCCACTCCTGCTCGGAGTCTATGACTTGGGTGTCCCTCAAAGCGACACTTGGCAGTCCTATTGGTGATCTACTTCCCTGAGTCCTGGTGCCTCCATGCCTCTTCCCAATCTCTAAAAGTAGAGGGCGATCCCTCAAGGTAATTCATTCACAATCTCGTCTCTCAATCTAACAATCTCTCCATTCATTCTCATACACCCAAACTCTCTCATCATTCCCCTCTTTCTCTAAACTGGAGATAGCTTCCTGCTATCTCTTGACTGTTTACATTTGTAATCTGACTTAGGCATCGGAGTGTACCAAGGGCTTAGTCGCCCAACTCCCTTATCTCATCTATGTGATTGCAGGTTGCTCGGATCACAGACGGGCGGGCGATTTCCGACCGTAACAGTTTGGCGCCCACCGTGGGGCCTCCTTGATTGAGTTTGATGAACGGTGCATGAGAACTTTAACTTTGAACTATTTTCAATGGCACACAGGAGCACTCGTGCCCAGGCTTCACACCAGCCATCTGAACCTTCTGTGCAAGTTCAGGTCGACAGCAGCGGAAGTAAGCCAGGGATGAACCATACCCTGACGCCTACGTCGACGGCGCCGCAACCACCGCCTCAATACGTTACTCGTCAGCAATTTGACGAATTGAGGAAACAGATTGACCAGTTGGCTCGGGCCTTGAGGGGTGCTCGAGGAAGCAATTCGATCCCCGGAGGAGCAGGAGCAAACCCTCAGCCCGCACCAATGTCGAACGTGCCGCGAGTGGCCCAATCAGGGGCCCATCAGCCACCAGTGCAGATGACATCAGTGAGAACCACACCGAGCAATCCTCCCTTAGGACCTTGTGATCGGAGTAGAGGTTCTCACTAGCCAACACAGAGCGTAGTGGGGTCGCAAGTTCGGCATCATCCGATCGATCATAATCAGGCACAGGGAACACCGGGGTGCCCCCTCCGCCTGAGAGAGACCTGAGGTCCTTCCTCGACGCTCTCCACCAACAGAGGGTCAATGTGGAAACACCGACGATGGTAGCAGCACCACCTCCGGCCACTCCCCAGTCAGAGGTCGAGTGGCGGTTGTTGGAATTAACTATACGGCTCCAGCAGGTAGAGCAGAGCCGTGTCGCTCCTCCGAGAATGGTCTACGCCGTAGTTACTGCACTTTCTGAAGAGATCATGAAGGCCCCCTCTCCTGAAAATTTCTAGATGCCTGTCTTGGACTCCTACAACGGGAGCACCGATCCGGAACAGCATCTGGACGCATTCGTCTCTACGACTCTTTTCTACCCTCTCAGCGACAGCCTTATTTGCAGAGCGTTTTCTTCGACGCTCAGAGGTGCTGCTCGCACGTGGTTTAACAACCTACCTCCGAAGAGTATAACTTCATTCGAACAGCTGTCGAACAAGTTCTTGACACACTTCCAGGCCAGTTGAGTGCGCAAGAAGACATCTTACCATCTGTCGACGGTGAAACAACAGAAAGATGAATCCTTACGAGACTTTATTAAGCACTTCAATGCAGAAGTGCAAGAGATCAAGGACGTCGAGCTTGCGGTACACATGTCCAGCCTGCAGGCCGGACTCACGGACGAACAACTTTGTTGGTCCCTTGCCAAAAAGCCTCCGAAGAACTTGGACGATCTGCTGGCCAGATGCGAGAAGTATGCAGCAGTAGACAAAACGACCAAGGCATAGAAGAGTAATGCGGTCAACACCTTGAAGACCGACCAAAACGCTGATCGGAGGGACGACCGAGATCCCGAAGGAGGTCCTACGCCCCTAGACAGTGGGTCGGTGCCGTTCAACATGGCACAGTCAAAAGATCATCTGGAATAGAGCCAGCCAGAATACCGGTGAAAGAACGGTTAGGAGGCAGGCAGCATATCCAGTTCGGGTCCCTCCCGCCCTGGTCTGAACCGAAAAACAGAGGCAGAAGCAGGAGAAGAAAATCCCACCCAGTGTCAAAAAGAAGAAGAAGATCCGATCGGTGGTTCGTTGGCAGTCCACAACCCGAACACCGACCACAGACATCTATGGGCCTACGCATTCTTGGGGATAGTGGCGTCAATGCCGTTACAAAGGGGCCCAAGGCCGAAGGAAAGACAGTCCTCACAATCATAGGAGGACCGGTACTCGAGAACACATCGGTAAGGTCGGCCAAAGCTCACTCGCGTTTAGTGGAAAAAACGGAGTGGCCATCCAAAAAAGCTCAGACCAGAGAAATCATAACCTTCAGCGACGAGACCTCGTTAACTTGGCGATCCCCCACGAAGATGCCATTGTCTTCACGACCGGGATCAGACACTGTGATGTCGCCAAGTGCTTGGTAGACACAGGGAGCTCAGTAGATATCATATTCTACCACGCGTATCAAAGGATGAAGCTAGGAGATGACCAGCTCCAGCCGGTCACATTTGATCTCATCAGCTTTTTCGGGGACCTGGTCACGGTGAAAGGAGGCATCCAGTTGCCAGTGATACCCGAACAAAAACCCAGGCAACAGAGGGTGATTGTCGAATTTATGGTGGTAGATTGGCCGTCGGCACATAATGTGATCCTTGGCTGACCATAATTGAACAAGCTCAAGGCATGCATGTCCACCTACTACCTAGTGATGAAATTCTCGACAGAAAATGGGGTCGGAGAATGCCGAACAGACCAAATGACATCAAGAATATGGTACGTCACCGAGCTGAAAAATAGTCAGAGAGCCCTTAAAGCAGCACAGGTGAACATCGTGAATGTTCGGGATATTGACCAAGTGAGTAGGGGAAAGCCCGCCGAGGAGTTGCTGCAAATACCGGTAGTAGACGATCAGCTAGAAAAGACATTCTAGGATGGCTCCCTGCTACCTGTGAATCGGAGGGAAGAGCTGATAGGATTCCTGAGGCAGAACCTAGACGTATTTTCTTGGTCGGCCTTTGAGATGCCGAGAATCCCTAGGAAGTGATCGAACATCACCTCGCAGTCGACCCCCAACACCGACCAGTTAGACAGAAGAAGAGATGCTTCGTGCCCGCCTGACAGTCAGTAATAGATGAAGAGGTCTAAAAACTGCTAACGGCCGACTTCATAAGGGAGGTAGATTATCCAGACTGGTAGGCAAACGTGGTCATGGTGCCCAAGGCATGTGGGAAGTGGTAAATTTGCATAGATTTCACAGACCTCAATAAGGCCTGTCCAAAAGATAGCTATCCACTGCTGCACATCGACCAGTTGATAGATGATATAGTCGGGCACGAGCAGCTCAGTTTCCTTGATGCATACTCGGGATACCACCAGATCAAGATGAGAAAAGCGGACGAAGAGTGCACCTCCTTCGTCACAAATCAGGGGCTCTTCTGCTATACGGTCATGCCATTTGGCCTAAAGAATGCAGGAGCCACCTACTAGAGGTTGGTGAACAAGATCTTCAAGAGTCAGATCGGCCAAAACATGGAAGTATACATCGATGACTTCCTAGTGAAGAGCAGCCAAGCCGACCATCATCTAGCCAACCTCAACGAAGCATTCCAGGTCCTCCGTAGACACTGCATGAAGTTAAACCCAACGAAGTGTGCCATCGGGGTTGGTCTGGAAATTTCTTGGGTTTCATGGTCTCGCAGAGGGAAATTAAAGCTAACCCCTCGAAGATCACAGCCATCCTAAACATGGCCGCTCCGACCAGACCCAAACAGGTGCAGGAGTTGAACGGCCGCATAGCCGCCCTCGGTCGATTCATGTCAAAATTGGCCGAACGATGCCTTCCGTTCTTCAAGTCACTAAAGGGAGCTGAGAGGTTTGAATGGACCGAAGAATGCCAAAAGGCCTTCGAGGACCTCAAAGCTTATTTATCTTCACCGCCACTTCTGGTGAAACCCAGTCCCGAGGACGAGCTACAACTTTACCTCGGCGTCTTCAACCAAGCGGTGAGTGCAGTGCTACTGAAAGAAGAAGACAGGGTACAACGGCCAATATATTATGTTAGCAAAGTGTTTTGGACGCCGAGACCAGATACAAGCCAATCGAAAAGTTGGCACTGGCCTTGGTTACAGCAGTGCGGAAACTCATACCATACTTCCAGGCATATCCCATCTCTGTGCTCACCAACAAACCTTTGAAGAAGGTGTTATCAAAGCCTGACATATCCGGTCGGCTCATAAACTGGTCAGTGGAGATCGGAGAGTTCAAGATTAAATACGTCCCCAGAACCGCCATTAAAGCGCAGGCATTGGCGGACTTCATTGTCAAGAGCACCCTACCAGAGGAAGAATTTGTTGAGCCCAGAGCAGAGAAGGTTCCAGAGCCAACCGAAGCCCTGTGGACACTGCAGGTAGACGGATCCTCCATGGACGGCTGAGCAGGCGTGGGTGTTATTTTGACAAGCCCGAAAGGATTCAAAATCCGATCAACAATGAGTTTTGGATTCTGTGCCACTAACAACGAAGCCAAGTATGAGGCCTTACTGGCCGGCCTCAGACTGGCGAAAAGTTTGGTCGTTCGACGACTCATAGTCCAGGGGGACTCGCAATTGGTCATCCAACAAGTATAAGGGGACTATGATGCCAGACAGCCAGGGATGCAGAAATACCTAGACAAGGTAAACTCGACCATCACGGCCGTCCGAAGTGTTGAACTGTAGTACGTGGGCCGGGATGAGAACATCGAAGCAGACGAGCTGTCTAGGTTGTCCCTGGAAGACATCTCTGTGATGGATTCTGCCGTGTACGTGGATTTTTTGGAGCACACCAGCAACTCTGCCGAAGAAGTTGCCCCAATCGGAGCCGTATCCAGCTGGTACGATGACATCTACCGTTATCTCCAAACAGGTGCACTTCCAGACGACAGGAAAGACACTCGGTGCATCCAAGCCAAGTCAAGGCAATACACCATTCACAATGATGTGCTGTACAGGAGATCCTACATAATGCCACTGCTTCGGTGCCTCCGAATAGACTAGGCCGAGTAAGTCATGAAAGAAGTCCATGAAGGTATCTGCGGCCGACACCAAGGAGGCCGATCACTGTTTAAGAAGATCCTTTGACAGGATTATCATTGGCCAAGAATGCACGATGACTGCATTGAGCTAGTGCGCAAGTGCGAGAAGTGCCAGTTCTATGCACCGGTGTCACATGCTCCAACCGCACCATTGTAGCCGATCACAAGTCATATCCCCTTTGCAAGCATGGACATCATGGGGCCCTTCCGCAAGGCAACATATCAGCAGAAGTATGTCCTTGTAGCCATTGACTACTTCCCCAAATGGATTGAAGTTGAGGTCGTGGCCAAAATTGACGCATCCAAAGTGGAACAGTTCTTCAGACACTCCGTTGTGTACAAATTCGGTGTGCCCAGAGTCCTCGTGATAGACAATGGCACTTAGTTCACCAATGAGTCATTCGTAGACTTCTGCACGGAGTTTCAAATTGACCATAGATTTGGGTCGGTCGGCCACCCACAAACAAGCGAACAGACTAAGGCAACAAATAAAACCATATTGTCTAGTCTGAAAAAGATGGTGGAGGACGAGAAGGAGAAATGGGTAGACATGTTACCGAGCATCGTCTGGTCATACAGGACGACAAGTCAGACACCTATGGGAGAAATGCCCTTCATGCTTGCCTTCGGCACGGAGGCAGTCGTCCCCGTCGAAGTATTTCATCCTACCTTCCGGATGCTGAACTTCAATGAGGATACCAATTCTGAAGATCTCCGAACAAACTTGGACAATCTGGTGGATGTGCGGGAGTCGGCAGCATACCAGCAGACAACCGCGCGGCATTACGACAAGACGGTCCGACCAAAACAGTTAAAGGTTGGAGACCTCGTCCTCCGAAGAACAGCAGTTTCTGTGCCAACCAACCAAGGGAAGATGGCTCGAAATTGGGAGGGGCCTTACCGCGTCCTCAGAACAGGCCGACCATGGTCGTATAAGCTAACGACCCTCAGCGGCGAAGAAATTTCGAGGACTTGGCATGCGATGAACCTTAGAATGTATTATCAGTGAATAGTAATAAGCTTTACTTTTAGTTTGTTTGTTTAGTCGGCCATCCTATCCTAGCCAACGTAGGCATTTTCAATTCCTTTTAAAAGTAGTCTCAGTTGTATGTCGGACCCCCTAGGGGCAACCGCTTAGTTCATTTTGAATACAAAGAAATACATTCATTCAGTCCACAACTTGCTGCAAGTGTCTTACAAAGTTATCCCCATAGCCGTTCCTTCTGGCTCAGCTGACCTACTCGCGCCCTCAAGCAGGCCCGAGCAGCACAACGGCCCTAGGTGACTCTGTCTACCCATACCCGTAAGTAGGTATGAGTAGCATGTGGATGCTCATCCATTCTGCCTACCCCCTACCCATAAGCAGGTAAGGGTAGCACGTAGATCATACTTGACATTGCCTGCTCGTACCCACAAGCAGGTCCGAGTAGCATGCGGATGCTCGACCAATCTACCAACCCCAACCCACAAGCAGGTAAGGGTAGCACGCAGATCACACATTACACCGCCTACTCACACCCACAAGCAGGTATGAGTACCATGCGGATTCCCGAGCATAGCGTCGAGAACGACTGATAAGAGCGCGGTACATCTACGCTACCCGCGCTCGGCTACTTAGAGGAACGTCCAAAGCTTCCAATGCCTTAGCCATTTCACGAACGACTTAAGTGTTCTTGGCCTACCCATCCGACAAGCTGACAACACTTTCGGGGTAGGAACAATACCAAACACACAACACAAAAGGAACGGAATGCGACACAGAGAATGAGAGAAATCAAATTTTATTTATAAAGGCCCACAAGGGGCAAGAGTACAAAGCCCACGGAGGGGCATAACATTTACAGACCAAAAAAGAAAAATTTACAAGGCAGCCAATGCGGGCAGAGGACAACTCAAGCAGGCCCGTCCTGGGCAGCGGGATCGGTGGGGACGTCGCTTGGCAGTTGCACGTCCAGAAGCTCGACGATCGGCGTTTGGGGGACTTCGTAAGGAGGTAAGTCATCCTCCTGCATGTCCTCGGCCTCCTCACGCATGGTCGGCTCCACCGCATCCTCCTCAGCAAGGATAGGGAACACCGGGCAGTCAAAGACCACGCCCTTCTCAGCAAGTTGCTCCTTCAGGTAAACTACTCCCTTCTGGAAGAACCCGCTGGCAGCCTCCTCTAAGCCATTGGCGTATTGGGACGACGACCGATAGTCACCTACGGCCTGGACTCGGATCTTCGCTTGGAGTTCCTCCGCTTTGGCCAACGCCTCCTTGGCCAGGTTGGCATCGTCTTCGGCATTCCGCTTGGCATCCTCAACCTCTCGCAGCTTCTCCTTGGCTTGATGGACCCTCTTGTGCTCCTCCATAAGGGCATCCTCGGCCTTGTCCAGTGAAGTCCGAAGGTTGGTCTTCTCTAAAACGAGGCCTTCGGCCTTGGAGGTCTTGTCCTTCAACTTGTCCTCGACAGCCTTCAGAGCCTCCCTCAGAGAAGACTCCAACCCCGCCTTCTCATCCATGTCGACCGCCATGCCCACGTCATTCTGGCTGAGTTCGGCTACGAGGTTGCTACCCTCCATACCAGAAGGATGGAACAATTAGTTAACAATCAAGCAAAACAAAAAATAGTAAAGAATGATCGGAAGAAAAATGTTACCATCATACCTGAGTGATGGCAAGGAAGTTCCTCTTCAGCAGATCGAAAATCTCCAAGGAGGAAGTGAGCGCGATGTCCTCCGGGAGGAGATTCTCCGTCATCATGATCCTCACCGCCCTCGTGCTTTTGAACACCGAGTCCGTGTCCTTCAGCCCAAGATGTGGGACGAACATCGTAGCCTCCGCCTTCTTCTTTGAGTCGCCCTTCCTTTAGGGAATAGCCCCCCTTTGCACCTTGGGATCGGTGGTCGCGGTCAGATCGACCACCTTCACTGCCCGGAGGGGCTGGACCGCCTTCGTCGCAGCCCCCTTTTTGTCTTCATTAGGCTGACCAACCCGCACGGTCGGCCTGGACTTGTATATGTCGGCAGACAACTCTTGGGCCGACCAAATTTTCTTCTTGGGTGGACCCTCGACCATGGACCTTTTGCGCTTGGGGTCCTCTGCCATCACGCATGCCTGCGGGGTGACTACGCTTGCTTGATCGTCTCTCCGATCGATCGATCTACCGGCATCGGCAGCCCACTTGCTCAGGATCCGAGCGACCAGTTGGTCATTGGAGAAGTACACTGTGACAAAATAAACGAGCAAACAATCAGTAGCAATAATAAAATGGATGATCGGAGTTCAACAGTTTGAATCAGAACTCTCCTAGTAGGCCGTGTCAGCCAACTTCATGGGATCCACCAGATCGGCATACCGAACTGTCTGGCCCTCTAATACCTTGCGTTGGACCCGTCTCTCCTCCGTGGTCAGGAAAGGGACCTTGTTGAACCCTATCGCGTCGACCACCAGCCACACGTTGGACAAGGGTAGAGCAGGGCCACCCACCGGAGGACCCACGAAGAAGAATTTCTCTTTCCACCCATGGATGAAAGAGGGCTTCTGAGATATCAGCGGGAGCTTCTTCGTGCTCCTCTGACTGAAGTAATACCACCCGCTCATGAAACGGGTCTCAGTCAGACTAGAGAACTGGAAGAGAGACCGGAACAGGTTCACGGTCGGAGTTTCTCCCAGTCGGAGGACAAACATGATGAAGGCATAAAAACACCGCCATCCGTTCGGAGTCAACTGAGAGGGGGCGATGCGGTACACCTTCAAGATGTCGACAACAAGAGGGTGAAGGGGGAAGCGAAGGCCGGACTTCAGGGTGTGCTCGTACATGCAGACCTCTGAAATGTTCAGGCTGCAGGCCCTCTCGTTAGAGGATGGGAGTCGGACCGAGACATCGGTCATTGGCTCCTCTAATTGGTAGGCTCTGCGAATTTGGGACAAAGCCGTCTCGGAGACGACCTTGCTCGGCACCCTCCATGCAGGGAGTTTGTCAAGAGGAGGAATGATAGGATGGCCACTTCTCTAGCGAGGAGCCCGTCGAGCAGAAGTGCCAGCTGGGCGACTGCGCTCGGCGGCATCAGAGGAACTCTGCTCAAGTTCCTCTTCAGATCCTGGATCGGAAGCCGAAGGGACGACTTCCAGATATTTTTGGGAAATGGCCCTTCCACCAGAGTCCTCCGACTCGGTGGTCTACGACCCAAACTCCTGGCTAACGGAGTCTCGAGCCCTCCTCGTCCTACTAGGAGGCTCTGGGGCGACGGAGAACCCTTCCATAGAGTCGGACGACCTCTCCGAAGATGAGGTCCGGTACTGGGCCATGGTTTCGATCTCTTTCACTCTTCCTAAGGGTCTGACACTATTGGAAGAAGACGAGCTAGCAAGCATGAAACACGAAAGAAAACGAAAAAAACTAGAAGAACAAAGAGCAAGTGAGGAAAAACTTACTGTTTAGAGAAAGGCGGAGAGGACGCACGAGTTACTTGAGGATTTGCGCAATCTCCGACCACTTAAAGAGGACTCCGATCTTAGCTCAACCAAATAATTGAATGAAAGTGTTTGAGATGTATTTATAAGCGTCGAGTTTGAAAACCGGCCTTTCAAGTTCCGACCACGTGGCGGAACAGTAGTGGCCAACGTCTACCGTGCCGGGCACGACGTGACAGGCTGACGTCATCTGCAATGATGACAAGATATTATGGCGCCATTTCTCGAGACGATCGGATTTAATCTCCACCGTCCGATGGAGCCGACCGTTCATGTTGTAACGGCTATTTATTGCGCTCCGTCCCGAGGCACGAAGATTGTTTTGTGGCCGTCGGATGGGCGTGGCGGTTCGAATCGCTTGAAGATCTACCGTTGAGCGGAATGACGGACCCCGAGTCTGATGCCTCGAGTTCCGCACACCGTTTGATCGTATTGGCGGTTGGTGACAACTGCCCCCCACTCAGATGGGAGTTCCGATCGTGGCGAGGAATTCTCAGAGGATGTTGGTACGACCAGCATTTGCGACTGATCATACTTTCAAGGTATCCGAGTGGATCTTGGCACTTTTGTTCGTTATATTTGCACTGCCGAATTCCTTGAATCCGGCAGCGTAAGGGGCATCTGTTATATGGGAAAAACATCATCCATTTAGAATCTTACACGTGGCGACCTTTATCCTCGGAGCCGACCACAAATGATGTGGTGCGCTCGGCTTATGCCGTTCGGAGTCACAAGTCCTGCTAGGACACTGTACCGGTCGGAGGTATAGACCTACTCGGTTACGTTTCTTGGCCGGAGGGCAGAGTCTTAAAGCAACTATGTCACGGTAGAGGAGTCCTTCTCCTAGTACGGTACGATGCCGATCATTACAGCCATGCGACCATCTGGGCGGTGACACGTGTCACCCTCCCTGTTGATTGACTTAGCTTCCTTGGCTACGGTCTCCCACTCCTGCTCGGAGTCTATGACTTGGGTGTCCCTCAGAGCGACACTTGGCAATCCTATTGGCGATCTACTTCCCTGAGTCCTGGTGCCTCCAGGCCTCTTCCCAATCTCTATAAGTAGAGGACGATCCCTCAAGGTAATTCATTCACAATCTCGTCTCTCAATCTAACAATCTCTCCATTCATTCTCGTACACCCAAACTCTCTCATCGTTCCCCTCTTTCTCTAAACTGGAGATAGCTTCCTGCTATCTCTTGACTCTTTACATTGGGAATCTGACTTAGGCATCACAGTGTACCCGGGGCTTAGTCGCCCAACTCTCTTGTCTCATCTCTGTGATTACAGGTTGCTCGGATCGCAATCCCAGCAGGCGATTTCCGATCGTAACATATACATAAAGTGATATGACAAGAAAAATGATGATAAAGAATGTATAGACTCATGACTCTCCTCCTTCTGGTGCGAACATCATAGTGCTCAAAGGTTCCTCTAGAACATGGTTATGCTCGTCTGAAAATAATCATAAAATAATTTATGTACAAATTATAGTGAAGAATTAGAATATTTATGCACATGGTAGGATAATATCACACAAGAGTTACAACATAATCATGGCATGCTATTACTTTAAATACAAAACTTCAATGTAACTGAGTGCCATTTAAGTAAGTTATGACATGACTGCAATAATCCTAGTAAGAATATCTACATGACCTAAGCAAGCCGGTCTTGTATTTGTTGTAGTGCGTACAATACTGGAGCTGTTATAAGCATATGTTGGTGTTCCAAACACATAGGATGTCCCTGATATCTAGGCCCTAAAAAAGCAGTGAGTTCCCTGAACTCTAAGTCCTCTAGGCGGACAAATGACTTCCCAGTAGTCTTGGTCCCCGAGATTTTAGGAGCAATGCATTTCCACTCATTACCTTACCCATAAATGAAAAGGGGGTAGCAAACACAAAATCCCATTTTACATGTTGTCCATTACTTTCTTACTGTCATTCATGCACTTACATAACAGGACCTTTGTGTCAAAGCATTTTGGGAACCTGATATCCTTTATATTCATTAGTCTTGCACTCCTGGCATCTTGTATAATTTACTTTCATGTATTACATCCAGCATTCATGACATATCTCATCAGTACTTGCATATCTTGATGTAAAGCATCTTACTTGTTCAACATGCATTAAAATAAGAATTTGATCATAACATGTGAACTTTAACTTTCAGTAGCAACAAGGCACACTAATAATTGGTTTTCCTGCAATAAACGTATAAACTTAACATCACAATATACTGAAATGCATGAACTGCATTGAATAAGTTTACATATGTTCAAAACATACATCAGCATTGCTTCTGGTGCATCACTCCTTAGTCCAACAATAAGAATACAATCAAAGAGAACATGTCATAATCATACTTAATTACTTAGCAACAAATAGTGTAAAAATAATCAAAATTCTTCACTATTTGTTTTAAAAAAAATTTCTATTCCCAGAGGTGGACAACAAGACTTCTGCAATTCTCTTTCTTCTTGCCAAATTCGGTTTAGCTCAGTACTTTATTCAAACCAACTTAGAAATCAATTGAGAAAGCAAGGATTTATGCATTCTTCATTAACAACACATAATCACTACTGCTGGGTTCAAGTAAAATTGATTTGAGCATAAAAGAAGAAATTTTAGATTTTTAAAGGAAGAACTTCAACATGCATTTCTTCATTTCTGGGTGTTCTTGATTTCTACAAAGAGGTTCGTTCTTGACAATAATTTCATGTCATCCCAATAAGATATTCAGGTAAGAGAGCCTCATCTTCTTCTTGTTCTTATTTTTGCGCTCTTATTTTATTTATTTATTTTTTTACTTTCACTTTTTTTTAATATTATTTCTTCTTATTTTTCTGGGCTGCTCGCAGCTTTTACTTAACCCCTCTTGCTGCCCACATTTCTTTCTTCCTAAAAATTCCCTTTGTTTTAATATTTTAGCTACCTCAAGCTTAATCAAAACAATTTTCCACCTCATGTTTCCAAACTGCCTACGTTCCTTTTTCCCCCTCTAGTTTCCAAACTTATTATATCGATACCAACTCATGCTTAACTTTTTGCTTCATGCTAAGTCTAAAGTGACTTTTCAGACACATCCAATTTTATCCATAAATATGCCACCTCAAGCTATATGGCCATCTCAACAAGTGGGGCTACAACCATCTCATCTCAAATTTTAGAATAAAAAACTTTAAATACTTCAAGATAATAATAATCTAAGTCATATTACTATAAGCATACAAATTTAATTACACACATTACAAAATACAAGCAAGATACCATTTATAAATACTCCAATATTATACACAAAGGAAGATTAATAAGTATAAACCCGCATTACACAACATTATTTTCCTCCCTAACGACAAAATTACAAGAAATACCGCTCAAAGCACAAGTTAAAGAAAATCCCCAAAAAGAAGGGAAAGACAAATCAAATTAAAATACCATAGGAATCGGGGGATTACATCTCTCCCCTTAAAGTAAAATTTGTCCTCAAAGTTAATTATGTTGGAGGTTTTTAAGTCCAATAATAAGAAGACAATCAAAGAGCATAAGTCATAATCATACATAATTAATAGGAACAAATACTATATAAATAATCTAAATTCCTCACCTATTTGCTGTAAGAGAAATTCGATTCCTAAAGGTAGACATCAACTTCTACAATTCTCCTAGCTCAATAATCTAACCACCTCAAAAATTTCTTCTTTCATGCTGAAATCGATTCAACCTTCTTGAACTCAACAGCATAATGAATTACCATTAGGTCATGGAGAAAAACTTACTCTGTACCTCAACCAGTTTCTAACCCCTTACTGGTAAGGGTGACAGTCACAGGGTTTCATTTTACACCTAAATGATTTTATTTCCTTCCTTTTCCCTCTTAACAATTCCTTTATTCCTTACCATCATGTGTCATGTACCGTTACACATTATATTCTCATGCATCACATTATATTCTCTTACATTAAAATCAGGTCTAGGTCCATCAAATGATAACAATATCATTACAATTCAATAACATCTACATACCCATAAGCAAACAAAGAAGCTACTGTATTTCCACTCACATCAAATATCAACAACTTAGAATTCCCAATTAATTTTTTTTTTGCTAATCCAAATAATAAAAATAAATTCTAATCGAATACACATGAGTTGCACTCGCAAGAGGAGTCATGTGTATCCACTTCGTCTTCAACTTTCATCGCCGCCATGTGCCCGTACACTGGAGCATTGACATAATCTTCGATGGTAGTACCTGCATTATCAACTAAAAATATTCGACGTCGAGGGGGTGAGCACACATCATGGCTCAGTGAGCAAACAAAACAATGCAACAATACATATGCATGCAGTCAATTCATATCTTTGGTCTGGTTTAAAGTTTGTAATATACAATAGAAAGGTTTAGGTAGTCAAAGGTTAACGTTTATTGACCCCGCCTCTATACACAAGTGTGTGACGCTGTCCAAAGGTAATGTTTATCGTCGACTCACAAGCACCCAATTCATGAACATTGTACAACAAAGGTTAACGTTTATTGTTGTACAGTGTCATACCAACACGTAAGCCCCTGTTGGCGAGGGCTGCAAACTGGGCTCGCAACTAACCAATCCTAATGCCAAACAGTGTCTCCAAGGCCTCACCCCAGCATCCCTCAGAACGTCCATAGAGATAGAGCTAAAGCCCCCCTATAGAGTCAGAGACTACAAGGACCGAGACCACCTCCCCTGATGCTCTACGACGTAATAGTTCTGCTAAAGTAATGGTGATACGACGATGCTAATGCACAAGACTTGATTTAGAGATAGAGCTAGAGTGCTGAGGCCCAGCCTATGACACCCCCCCTGATACTCGCTCGCATCAAGTACACCAACCACACACATACATTCACATTCCTATTCCTATCATCATCATCATTATCATGTTATAAACAATAAAGTAAATATGCATGAACAAATAATAAAAATATTGGATGACATGTTGAATGCACATTACAAGCATGTTCGCATAAAATCAAGCATAGCATTGGACTCAAGAAAAGAGAAAAATAGTTTATTATTAACCAATTAGTTTAGAGTTCTGTTTCCTCACCTTAGCTTGCTAATAGATCCTCTTTCAAGCTTTAAAATCACCTTTATATTGTTATTATATTGCTAGAAAACCTAACAAAGTCGATAGAATTTAATTAGAATAAATTTTGAATTTAAAAACCATTCTGTTAACTGGGGGTCGGAGGTAGGGTCGGAATAATAATCGACCCTAGGTGCGACCACCCCTATTCTGGACATTTCGAACACTGGGGGTCGATGCTCAGGGTCTGGTAGGGTCGATTGGCCATCGACCCCCCATGCGACCCCCTATAGATTTTGGTCGATTTTCTTCCTTCAGTCCATTCTTCGTGTTTGGGGTCCTATGGCTTGCTCCTACAGTCCATTCCGCACATGTTCTATGGCCTAGAATCATGATTCATTCACCTATATGACTTTCATGATTTTCCCCATGGTTTTCCATGAAAACCTAACCATGGGTTGATGGTTTGGGTTTCTCCGAGATCATACTCTCTTCATTATCTACCCTAAGGTCTTTAGAAACTCATGGAACTAGTATCCATACCTGAGAAGAATACCCCTTCTCTGCAATTCTTCTCCTTTTTGCCTTCTTCTCTTCTTTCCTTCTCTTCCTCTTCTCTTCCTTCTCTTCTCTTTCTCTCAATTCAATTAGGATTGTAAAAGGAGTGAAAGAGGCTTAGGGACGTCCTATTTATAGAGTAGAAACTCCTAAAATAAGTCCCATTGAGATTAGGAAGGAATCCCATTGAAATTAGGAAAGTTTCCTAATTTCTGTTTTTACCGAGTACCGGGGGTCGATAGGGGTGGTCGAAGATCCCGTCGACCCCTGGTTCCTAAAGTGTCCAGCCCCCCATGTAAAACTGGGGGTCTGACTTCTGTCTTGGGGGGGGTCCGACCCTCCCTTGTTGGGTATGCGACCCTCCCCTTAATTTAAGTATTTTTTTTGGATCAGTTTAATACCTGGGATTGTGATCTCCTTCATGCACTTGGTCCATTTGACTCATCCATGATGGGTAGACCTGGTTCAAGGTGGTAAGACCGGGTTAGTTTGATACGGGTCTTACAACCTTCTTTTGTAGGAACACACATGGAATCCCATTTGACCACAACACTTGCCTTTTTATATGGATCCCCAGTCCAGATAAAATTCTGCATCTAGCCCTCAACAGTTTTGATCAGAGCCATTGGCCACATATAAACATAGAAACAGTTCAAAAAAGAACTACTCAGAACAGACCGTACCAGTTCCACCCTCCCTGCATAAGATAACAGGCGGCCTTTTCAAGCTGAAAATTTCTTTCAAAATTGATCCATCACTGGATTGAAAACCTCCCTTCGAGTCCTTCCATGGAAAAGGCTGACACCTAAATATGTAGTTGGGAAACTTCCTTCTACAAAATGTAAACACTTAACATTTTCAGTCTTCTACCACGACTAACATTTTAAGAGAAAAACATCCTACTTTCTTTTTTTCTTTTTTTTTTGATAACTTTCTGACCTCCAGCCACCTCATATAAAGCAAGCAAGTCACCCAATTTTCTGCAAGAGCGAATACCTGCATTGATGAAAATAAATATATCATCGGCAAAAAATAGATGAGTTAGAGCCACAACACCCCTACCCTTAAAAATAGGTTCCAGATCTCCAAAATGAACAAGTTTTTTCAAACCTCTACACAATACTTCTTCAGCTAAAACAAACAGAAGAGGAGAGAGTGGGTCTCCTTGTCGAAGACCCCTCTCTGCACCAAACAAACCAACTGGCCCACCATTAACCATAACTGAAAGCCTTGTTGATTGTAGGAGAGATCTAACTCCAACAAAAACCATGGAGAATCCAAATCTCAATAAAACTTCAAGCAGAAAGTCCCATTGAATCATGTCATACGCTTTATGAACGTCAATTTTCAGAGTCACATTTCCTTTTTGAGTTTGCCTGTGCATAAGAGTTACTACCATATTCCACTGATACTAGCTTGTCAATTTACTTCCCCAGTCTAGTTGCCAACAACTTTGGAACAATCTTATAGAGGAAATTTCCCACACAGATAGGCCTAAAATCAGAGAGATAAACTATGCCCTCCTTCTTTGGTATCAAAGATAAGTAATTGCAATTCACGTCTTTCATCATACCATGAGTAAAAAAAGATTTGATAGTAGCATACACCTCCTTTTTGATAATGTCCCAACAAAGATAGAAGAATTTACTAAGATACCCATCTGGCCTAGGGGAGCTATTTTGGTCCATAGCAAACACAGTCCCTTTTGGCTCATTTATGACGTAAATCTAATGATACAGGTAACTCTCCAGGTTTTCGACTGTACCCAGATTTTTTGGGTACTTACCAAACAGATTATAAATGAAATATTAGTTCTTCATTCTTACATGTATTATGGTCTTTGCTTAATTATGGTAGTGTGGTATACTTCTAACTACTGTATTTACTAATTACTAACTTATTGGTTCGTACATGACTTTTAATTAACACCTATGCATCTGTCACTAAACTTATGGAAAAGCATATGCAGGGGAATTTGGTTGATAAATCAGAGTAGTTGTGCTCTGTCCCATAAGGTGACCCGAATCCATTCAAGATCCACTAAACTACTGTGATTCACCAAACCAACCCACAATCTACATATGCAATATCCATCATTAATTAATAAACAAAATCAGAGTAAATAATAGCGGAAGCAATCTCATAAGTAACAGATATCTTCTAAATGATAAAAATATCATAATAAAAGTTGTTATGCTTTACATCAATTAATTCCACAAATATTGTACCATATCCAATATACAAGTATAATCAAAAGAGTGAGTAAATCGATATCCAAAATCCTACATAGATAGATTATCCGAATCTATCTACAAAACTACAACTCAGAGAGAGAGAGAGAGAGAGAGAGAGAGAGAGAGAGAGAGGATGCTGCATCAGCTATAGACACAATCAATACAGGCGCACCCCTCGCCATGATCCTATAAGGGGTCTTCGCCAGTAGAGACATCCTCCACTAGTAGAGACTCAATGGAGTCGACTGCAAAAGAAGTACCTGCAACAAAGTCTGAAAATATTATTAGAATCGAGGGGTAAACTCCCATCCTAGCTCAGTGAGGAGTCAAGTATCAAAGAACATGCAATGCTAGAGATCAAATATTAAATGCACATACAAGTAAATGAAAAATACAGTTCATTAATTAGGTCATGGTGTAATGGTTCTGACAGTGTCATCTCGTGATTCCTCCACAAAACAAATCATGAATTCCAACCCTCATGCACAATTTGAGTAGATACTAAGTCCACGATCCTGAGCCCCAACCTCTTGCACCCCAACGGTGCATTGCCACTAACCTCAACATAGACCAAAATCAATGACACCATTGATCTCGAAAATAGACACATAAACCGATAGCTTGTTACCCCCCTCGAGCTAAGCCCTGAACTGTAACCTTCCATACCCCAAGGGTGAACTTCCACTGACCTTAGTACATACCAAAATTAGTGGCACCACTGATCCCAAAAACAGACACATGAACCAGTAGTTTGTTACCCCCCAAGATAGGCCCCCTACTGGCATCCTCCGTCAACAGACGACTTTCAAACTCCTCCCATCACACACTACCATCGATGTCTGGGGCAATGGGCCTATGCCCATACTTAACCCCCTACTAGCAAGGGTTAAAAATCCATGGAGTGAATATATATATATATATATATATATATATATATATATATATATATATATATATATATATATATATATATATCATGCACACAATATATAATGTAAAGGAGGTTGCACCCTAGCAGAGATCCTCGATTTTAGTCCCCTTGGGCCACCATGTCCCGGTTAGGATGCTAGCTAGGCAAAACAATGTCCATGTGGTCATGCATTACCAATCCCTTCGGTGTCTGCACGCCACGCAGACTAAACAAACACTTTCATCACACAACATACATAGTTATTATTTGTATGCAAATGCATGCTCAGATATTCATAGTTAAGCATGTCATGTTATAATTCACACAACAAGCATAATTTATGTCCTATTAAACTACAAACCTAACCCCTCACCTATAGGCACCACTAATATTGCAGAACCTTGAAGCTAGTACTGAGCTTCATCAACTACCCACGTCGATTTACCTATTCAGTTGCATAAGTTTTATTATGTGTGTAAGAAAACTTTTAAACCAGCTTTGACATGTTCTAAATGTCCCAATGAGGATCCCAAGCAAAGCCAAGAATCTACGGTTGGTCCCCGAAGGATTAGACTAAGAAAATAGGCTATCAGTAGTCAAGGCGGTGGATGAGATCTAGACAGTAGGTGCTGCCGATTTTATTGACCGGCTAAGCATTGAAAACTTTTGTGAGTGAGCTAGCATATCAAGTTGGCTGATTAATCCACCGGCTCTAGGGTGCCACCGGCTCTGGGGTGCCACTGGCTCCCTACCAAAAGGCCTAAGCAAGACCCTTATGGTAAGGTAGCCCGATGAGCTGAGGTCGAGGGAAGCTATCCAGTGGAGGATGCCATCAGCTAATCCGCCGGTTGAGCTCAACCAAATATAATTCTAAGGATGGGGTCTGGCGGTGGATGAGAGCCCCACCAAATCTATTCACCGCCCAGACCATACATGGTCAACATAGTAGAGCCGGGGGCAAGGCCATGCCCCTTCCGCCTGTTCGGATCTGCCGACTGAGTCTGAAAAATCAAACTCAGCAGGGAAGATAAAGTGGAGACTTAGGTATTTGTCTCCCCAACATCACCCCATCATAAATACACGATGGGGAACATGTTCCCCAACCTTGGTAGTAGTTTTAGAGTCCATAACAGCTCCATTAGAGGTATGGGTGATCTAAACCTGAATTCTAGGGTTTGGTGGCCAACCACCACCATTAAGGTTGGTAAATGCTACACCTTAACAAAGAAGGAAGAGATGAGAAGCTTAATTGGTGTTAAGAGTCTTCTACAAGAATTTCATGCTTTCACCTATGTCTCTACAGCTGCTCCTCTAGAGCACACATACCAACCCTTAAGTGTCTAAAAGGATTACATGAGGGTTGGTCCCCTATTTATACAAAATGAGGAGAGAGAGTGTATTCTCAGTGACTAAGCCGGCGGCAGAGAGCCGGTTGGCTCATCCTTTGGTTGTGCCACCAACAGGGCTTAAAAATATCTCTAGCTTTAGTTCTTTGGGCCCCGTGCATTGGGAATGTAAGCATGGTTCACATAAGGTCCATTATAACAATTAGAGTCCAGATTAAAGTTCTCACCTATGATTCGGATGTATCTATCAAGTCTGCTAGTTGTCGAAATGGTAAGACCAAGCATACGCTAAGGTCCAAATTGATACAAAAACTGGAGGCTGGTCTTACAGGGTCTATGTGACCATGGCCACTAGTCTCTTCGATGCACGCATGCCACATAGACTAAACATACACATTCTCTATACATCATACATAGTTGTTTGTATGCAAATGCATGAACTAAATATCACAAATAAGCATGGCATGTTATATATCCAAACACAAACAGACATACAAATATGTCCTAGTTACTATGGACCCAACCCCTTACCTGTAGGAACTATAGTGCTGAACTACTAAAAGTCGACAAAAGGTTTCACCCCAAAAAGCCACGTCGATTTACCTAAACATATTCATAAGTTTCATTATGTTTGTTAATCAGTTTTTAAAACTATGTGGACGCATCCACGATGACATTATACTGGTCCCAAGGCAAGTTGGGAACCCTACGATTGGTCCCCTAAAGGATTTGGACAAGCACATGGACAACTGTTGTCATGGCGGCGAATGAAAGCCCCCGGCAGTAGATGCCGCCGATTGACATCCACTGGCTAGGCAAAAGCTCATAAAATCCTTCTATGAGTAAGCCGGCTAATCAAGTCAGCAGACTAGTTTGCCAACTTTGGTAAGCCTCCGGCTCAGTGGCTGGAGGCCTAAGCCGGCCCCATAAGCAAGCCGACCCCATAACTAGCCGGCAACATAAACTAGCTAGAGGACAGTAGTCCAGGCAGAACCTATCCGTCGGCTCGTCCGCCAACTAAGCTCATGCCCATAAATATTCTAAGGACTGGTCTAGGGGTAGATGACAGCCCGACGGACCATCCGTTGACTAAACCCCTATGTCAAATTACAGGAGCAGGGGGAAAGGGCTTTGCCCCATCTGTCGGCTCGGGTCCATCGGTTGAGTATGAGAACCAGACTTAACCAAGGAAGATGAAGTGAAAGTTGAGGATTTATTTCCCCAACTCACTTCCTTCCATGAATACATGGTGGGAAATAATTTTTCCAACCTTGGTAGTATTTTAGTAGTGAACAACACCACCATTGGGGTGCAATAAATCCCTAACTGAATCTAGGGTTTTACTTAGGTAGCCATTATTGGTGGCCAACCACCACCATTAATAGTGGTCTTTACTACACATTAAAGAGGGGAAAAATAGAACACCTACTTGGTAGCAAGGTAACCCCCCAAAGGTTGGAGATTATTCTAGTTATAAGCTCTTCCTTCTCCTCTTTAGCCTTAGCTCTCCCTCAATCCCACGAAATGGCCAAAAAGAAATAAATGAGGCTCAAGCCTCTATTTATAACATGAGGAAAGAGAGAGAGAGAGAGAGAGAGAGAGAGAGAGACTTCCATAGCAATACCAGCGGTAGGAAGAGGTTGGCTCATCCGCCAGTTCTGTGTCACCGGTAGGGCTAAAACATATCCCTGGATTCATTTTCCCAGGCCCAACACATTGGTAGACATGTTAAGCCCACTTAAGGTCTGCTAAAATAATTAAAGTCGAGATAGGGGTTGCTTACCTAGGATCTGGACATATCCATCAGCTCCGCATCAGGTACGTCAGCTGCTAGAGTGGGGAGACCTGGCACAGTAGAAATCCGGGTCAGTAAGGTATTTTGAGTGAAGGTCTTACACGCTGCATAAATCAGCCAAGGCGAGATGGTCCGATGCTATTCGACCTCTTGTAGCCGAGTTGTCAAGTCGACCAACTGCCTTTCTAGGGTTATAGAGGGAACAAGTGGCAATGGGGTGTCACTGTGTTAACGGGTGTTACAGGAGGGGGAACAAGTGGAGGAGCCGCTTCCCCTAGCAGAACGTTCTAGTTTGCCCGCTCATATTGTACTTCTCAGCATTGATCTAGTGTTATGCTCTAGCTTTATACGTGAGCCGAGTCTTTCTTATACTGGGACTTGTCCGTTTTGGGACGGGTTATGACTGGTAGATGCCACAGCATTGGGTGCAGGAGTTGTGGGCCCAGGGATCTATGCCTAGACCCAGCAGGCCTACCATTTCACCAGTCATGTTCTGACAGCATTCTCGCTGGTCTGTTGCGATTGGAATGATCCCTCGTAGCGCCGAGCTTATCACTGAGGGATGAGGTTGCTGAGGAAGCATTGGTGGGGGATTTGGGGCTCTAATCCCAATGCCTACATTGACTAGATGGGCATCATGTAACGGCTGGGTCAACTGCTCAATCTACTGGCTCATAGCTTCGAGCTGTTCACGAGTCGCATATAAAGCAGCGGCGTAGAGGAAGAGAAGTATGCATAGAGGGGTTGTGCGTCTGATTTAGTGACGCCCTGTAGTGTGAGCATCACTCTCCTCTTCCCTTATCTCTTCAATTGGATGAGTGGCTTACTTAGCACGAGTTCAATTTACAACCCCACGATAAG
>JAMYWD010000103.1:0-12000 GCA_028583415.1 Protea cynaroides
CTCGTGTATAGAGGTGCGGCGGCCACCTATCCTTTCTATAGCACATTGCAAACTTATATACCAGACCAAAGATATGAATGAATGCATGCATATGTTTGTTGCATTGTTTTGTTTACTCACTGAGCTCAAGTTGGAGAGCTGACCCTCGCGCGCGCAATTCTTTTTAGTTTCTGATGTTGCAGGTACTATGATTGAAGATTATGTTGACACGCCAACATATGAACATGTGGCAGCTATGATGAGCAAGCTGTGGAGGACGAACATGTTTCGTTAAGCGAGCGTTTCAACCGTGGATACGTCTAGTGTTTAGTTTTCGTATTTGGAAATTGTAATATGTATTAAGTAATGTTTCGGTTACTTGGAAATAAATGAAATAGTAATTATTTATCATGATTAGACCTCAGTTCATTATCTGTAAGACTTCCGCTATTTACTTTATCACCTCTGATTAATGTGGAATGTGTTTTGGTTTATCATATGTGGGATAGCCTATTTGAGATCCTAGTTGAACCATTGGTTTATTGACGGTTCATCACACCGTTCCGAATGGTACGGAATTAGGGTGTGACAACTTGGTATCAGAGCTCTCTCAGGCCTTTCCCATGAAACCTGAATACTTCCACTAGAGTCCATGAACTGAGTTAGGATAAATTAAAAGCTTTAATACAAACACACAATAAGCACCTGTGTTGGTTGAGAAAGAACTTAAACAAGACAATAATGTACATATAAAAGGTGGAACCATATATATACACTCAAACAGAAAGAGAAGATCAAAATTTATCCTGATAAACAAATAATATAGGGTACTATCTATAGGTTGAGCAGTTATCTAAGTGTACAAAGGATATAGTACAGTAGCCGAAACATTGGAATACCGAGTTGATACTCATAAGATGTGAAACTCGATGTATTTGGGAAAGAAGGAAAATGGCTAGTAACGCCTAAGTCCTTGCAATGGTAAAGGAAAAGATCTCAGGCTAAATCCAACAGAGATAAGAGAATAATGGCTACACATTAAGAATAAGAGTAACTATACCCCTGGGTGACATGGAGACTCAGGGTGAGATCCACCACAAGCTGATCCATTACCCGCTGAGCATTAAGAAGAGGTTGCAACTTGATCCCACCAATATCAGGATCGAGAATGGATAATGAAAACTCATCTGAGCAGATGCTAGATAATGATGATCAGATTAGAGCGAATCAAAGGAGGTGAACAACCAGATCACTCCAGCCAACCACCAGGACTATTAAGTACCTTGGTTACGGTTGTCATAAACTTGACCCAATAAAATACAAGAGCAACAACAGATGAGACCGACTATGCAAGTTGCTATGTAAATCACTACCCAAGTTGCTAATGCTACATCAACACCTCCGGGTCAAACCAAGTACGGTACCAATTGGTAGCATCACTGTACCCCAACACCTATTAGCTATAACACAGTGCCTACCACACAACAAGTCCCAGTAATGCACACCCCAGTACAGAAGTTTGGTGCACAACAAGCAGTGTATCAAGGTGGTTAACCTTATCAGCCACCGATGTATGGGGTAGTTGCATCATGACAGAATGATCCGACAAGGATTGAAGAATGTCTTCTAAAGATGATACCTCAGACATTTTCAGCAAAGGATCAAATCTATTGTGGCCATGTAACTAGATATGTTTATATAGGATACAGTGCATTATTGATTTACTCTTATGATTATAGAGGATGCACATACCAGATTTTAATTTCTCGTACCTTGACAGGATACCTTCTTGATTTAACCTGTCAATTGGAGTTATAGATATTGTTTCTTTAGTATTAGTCTTGATTTACCAATCTGAGCCACTCTCATGATCGACAACATGATCAAAGATATGAACTGAATGAACAGTTAAATGTTTAATCATGTTGAGCGCACATCTACTGATTTATACCTGATTTATTGATGTACAGAATCTTTCTCCAAATTTATACCTGATTTACTGATGTATGAAAGCTTCTCCAGATTTATTAGTGCCTTGACCAATGACATTATATACTCGATAGAACCTGTAACCATGAGGTTAAGAGCTATAGAACCTCTATTTCCATGTATTTGGACCACCGTGCAACCTAACGACCTTTGGATGCCGGTTGGATTACCATAGATTTACTCCTAATTCTTAAAACCTAAGTTCACTAGCTAAAGCAAGTGTTTGCCGTTATATTAAATTTGAAAGAAGGAAGTGAATTGCTTTTGGATAAACATTCTGATTCTTACATTTCTCGACATCCATTGATAAAATGTTTAATGATAATGGAATTATTGGAAGAAAGATGATTGGATTCAGATTAAATACTGTAGCCAATGAATCTCAGATGAAGTAATGGAGAATCTATTTCGAGATTGCTGAATGGATGGACATGAGTCATGTCTATAAAAGAGTGCATGATAAAAAAAAGAAGTGAAAACTATCAAGAGTAACTAGGAAAGAGTAGATAGCACTCAAGTAAAGTTAAAGATGGCTATATCAGTATGAAATTTTGACAAGGTTGAAGATTCCTAAAGGCAAATCTAAAAGTGGACACAAGGATAAAGTCAAAAAAAATCATGGCATTAATAGTAATCGGTTTAATACAATGAAAATTGAGTTATGCCCAATGTCGAGTGATATGATTAAGTAAAGACCAAAAGTGTTTGGCTGAATTAATGAAAGCATATATCCGAATGCTTAGAAGTAGACGTGGGATATGAAGTGACAATCACAAGATATTTTTTGAGGTATATGAAAGAGAGATCAGGGTAAAACAGCAAGGATAAAGAAATATAAGCTAATGAGTGCAATATGAGATCTTGACGATAGTCTTTGAAAAATCATAAGAGATGAAGGAACTAGACAAGCCCTTAAGACCGTTACACCAGATTTCTCTAGTTTAAGCCCTTTTGGGACTAAAAGTTGTTTTAGATGAGTGTTATGAACAATGATTGAATCATATTAATTGATGGATGAAGTAGAAGTAGTCATTTTGTTAGGTCTGTAAATAAGAACGGTGTAAGCAGATTTAGAAAAAGGAAAACCCAACCCTGAGTTACTTTGGATGAGGAGACGGTACTCAGATACAGAGGTAGATTCTGAATACCTAAAGATAAAGACTCGGATATTATGAAGAGGATAAGGATAAGAGCCCATTGTACTCCATATTCAAGACATACTGGAGTACCAATATGTATCATGACCTAAAGAGATTGTACTGGTAAAGAGGGGTGATAACAAAGGTGTCTTAGTGCGTGCTCCAGTGTCTGAATTATCGGCAAGTAAAGGCTGAAAGACAAAGACCAACATGGCTCACAACAACAACTATCGGAGCCAGTCTGAAAGTGGAACTGCATTAAAATGAACTATGTCACTGATTTGCCACTGACTCCTAGATCGATTGACGCAGTTTGGGTGATTGTTGATCGCCTTATGAAGATAGCTCATTCCATTGCTATATGACCTCGGTATGCTTTGGAGCAGCTAACTAAGCTATATGTGTATAGTATTTCCAGATTGCATGGTATGCATGAGAGCTTAGTGGCGGTCAGAAGCTCATGCTTTATCTCGAAGTTTTGGGAGGATCTACAGAAAACAATGGGGACAAAGTTGAAGTTTAGTACCGCATTTTACCTTAACCCGACGGACAGTCGGAGCGGACTATATAGATCCTAAGAGATATGCTCCGAGCTTGTAAAATTGATTTCAAGGAGCTTGAGTTGAGAAGTTACCATGAATTGAAGTTGCTATTAAGCTACCATGTAAATTTCACCTATACAGCATGGTACGGTAGAAATGTCAAACCTCTCTATTTTGGAATGAAGTTGGTGAATGAAGAGTTTTAATACCTGAGCCTATTGAGGAAACCTATCAAGTAGCAGACAAGATCAAAGAAAAGGTCCAGAATAGCTCAAGTTGTCAGAAGAGACACCATGACCTTGAGTTCGTCATAAGTGACAAAGTATTTTTGAAGAAATCACTTATGCATAGTTTGAAACGATTAGACAAGAAGAGAATGTTGTATTCTATATATGTGTTAGATCTTATAAACTTTGGAGAGACATAGAAAAGTTGCATATCAATTAGCGTTACCGCTATCCATGTATAGTGTGCATGATGTATTTCGTGTGTCTCTATTGAAGAAGTACATTGGAGATCCATATCAAAGGTATTGACCACGAAATCACTGGATTAGATAGAATGTTTAACTATTGAAGTGGTACCAGCCTAGTTCACTAGTGGGAAGGTACAATGTTTCCAAAGCCGGGATAATTATTATATGAAGGTAACCTGGCAAAGACAAGACGTGGAGAAGAGTGCATAGGAGGAAGAAGATGCAATGCGGAAATAGAATTCCCACCTATTGACTCCGAAGTAAATTCAAATTTTGAGGACAAAATTTATTTTAAGGATGGGGGAGTTGTAAAATCCGTACTTTCAAATTTCGAGGACGAAATTTCTTTTAAGGGTGGTGGAGTTGTAAGACCCGTATCAAACTAACCCGGTCTTACCACCTTGAATCAGGTTTACCCATCATGGTCGAGCCAAATGGACCAAGGGCGTGAAGGAGATCGTGATCCCAGGTATCAAATCGACCCAAAAACACTTAAATTAAGGGGAGAGTCGCATACCCAGCAAGGGAGGGTCGGACCCCCCAAGACAGAAAGTCAGACCCCCTATTTTACAGAGGGGGTCGGACACTTTAGGATTTAGGGGTCGACGGGATCATAGACCCTCAGTTGCCGCCGAAAATAGAATTAAAAAATTTCCATAATTTCGATTGGGGCTCTTTCCTAATCTCAAAGGGACTTATTTTAGGATGTTTCTACTATATTTTAAGGACATCCCTAGGCCTCTTTCACTCCTTTTAGAACCATAATTGAATTGAGAGAAAG
Organism: Protea cynaroides; assembly: GCA_028583415.1. Classification (NCBI taxonomy): domain Eukaryota; kingdom Viridiplantae; phylum Streptophyta; class Magnoliopsida; order Proteales; family Proteaceae; genus Protea; species Protea cynaroides. The sequence continues at coordinate 4,906 of JAMYWD010000103.1, forward strand.
AGAAGAGAAGGAAGAGAGGAAGAAGAGAAGGAAAGGAGAGAAGAAGAAAAAGGAGAAGAGTTGCAGAGAAGGAGTGTTCTTCTCAGGTAAGAATGCTAATCCTATGAATTTCGTGAGACTTAGAATAGTTGAAGGAAGATGTAGGAGAAACCCAATCCATCCATCCATGGTTAGGTTTCAATGGAAACCATGGAGGATATCAATTAGACTATATATTGGGTGAAGAGAAGTTCTAATCCATTTAAAGTATGTGGAATGGACTATGGAAGAAGCCATAGGAGTTAAACAAGAAAGAATGGATCAAAACACGAGAATATCGACCAAAACCAAAGGTGGTCGCACATAGGTCGATAGACCCATCGACCCTGATATCGACCCTGTTACAGGGGGTCGTAGTATACTGCTACCCTACCTGCGACCCATCCTGCGACCCTACAGTTAACAGTAAGCTGTAAATATTAGAATAAATTCTAATTAAATTCTATCGACTTTGTTAGGTCTTCTAGCAGTATAATATTGATATAAAAGTGATTCTTAAGACTTGGAAAGAGGATCTACAAACAAGCAAAGGTGAGGGAACAAGACTTAAACTAATTGGTTAATAATAAACTATTTTTATTTCTTGAGTCCAATACCATGATTGTGATATGTGTGTGTGCTTGTAATGTGCATTCAACATGTCATCCAATATTTATATTATTACTGTTCATGTATATCTTAATTTATTGATTATAACATGATGATGTTGATGATAGTAGGAATAGGCATGTGAATGTTTGTGTTTGGCTGGTGTACATGGTGCGGGTAGGGATGGTATCAACCGGTACTTCGATGCCATTCTCATCGGGGTATATTGTGCCATGGTCTATTCAAGTCATGTCCACTAAGCAAGTGTTAGTGTGCTTGATGCGAGTGGAGCATCAGGGGGAGGACGTGATACTGTGATTCAGCCTGGTCACCAGACTCTAGCTCTATCTCTACTCAAGTCTTGTCCACTAATATCGTTGTATCGTCATTACCTTAGCAGAACTAATGTGTCGTAGGGCATCAGGGGGGACCGTGGCATTGTGGTTCAGCCTGGTCACGAAACCCTAGCTCTATCTCTATGGATGTATTGAGGGATGCTGGTGAGGCCTTGGATACATTGTTTGACATTAGGGTTGGTTAGTTGCGAGCCCAGTTTGCAAGCCCTCGCCAGCAGGGGCTTACGTGTTGGTATGGGCAACCGGTACAGCCATGCCATTTTCATGGGGTGTATATTATCCATGGTAGGTGCATGTGGGGCGACAGTGCCATTTTCACTGGGCGTTTCCACACACTCGTGTATAGAGGTGTGGCGGCCACCTATCCTTTCTATAGCACATTGCAAACTTATATACCAAACCAAAGATATGAATGAATGCATGCATATGTTTGTTGCATTGTTTTGTTTACTCACTGAGCTCAAGTTGGAGAGCTGACCCTCGCGCGCGCAATTCTTTTTAGTTTCTGATGTTGCAGGTACTATGATTGAAGATTATGTTGACATGCCAACATATGAACATGTGGCGGCTATGATGAGCAAGCTGTGGAGGACGAACATGGTTCGTTAAGCGAGCGTTTCAACGGTGGATACGTCTAGTGTTTAGTTTTCATATTTGGATATTGTAATATGTATTAAGTTATGTTTTGGTTACTTGAAAATAAATGAACTATTAATTATTTATCATGATTAAACCTCAGTTCATTATCTGTAAGACTTCCGCTATTTACTTTATTACCTCTGATTAATGTGGAATGTGTTTTGATTTATCATATGTGGGATAGCCTATTCGAGATCCTGGTTGAACCGTTGGTTTATTGACGGTTCATCACACCGTTTCGAATTGTGCGGAATTGGGGTGTGACACTAAAACAGTGAGAGAGACTAAAGGACGTCCTTTATATAGAGGAAAAACCTCCTTACAAAGTCCTCTCTCAACTAGGAAAGAGATCCCCTAAATTTGGAAAGTTTCCAAATCTCAGGGTCGGTTTCAAGTTTGTGTGGTTGACTGTATGGTCGCAGCTGTCGACCACACAACGTCAATTGTGCTACTACTCAATTTGAAATTGACTGTCCTCACTTTCTGACTGAGTGGTTGGCCACATAACATCTGTCAGTCGACCATATAACTAAAATTCACTATTTTTTTATTATTTCACTTACCTAGCCTTGTGGTTCCTTCATACGGTTGGTCCACTCGAGTCGGCTATGATGGGAAGACCTGACACAATACGGTTAAACCCAGTTAGTGGAGTGCGTGTCTTACAAATATGGTCAAACTATGTCGTGCCAGGTTTTCCCATCATAACTGGCTCAAGCGAACCAACCGTATGAAGAACCACAAAGCCAGGTAAGAAACTAGTCACTTGTAGGTTGTCCGGTCGGTAATGTTAGGTTGTCCGGTCCTCATGTTGGGCAACCTGTAAGTCAACCAGTTAAGCCCAAAATCAGATTTTGTGATTAGGAAAGTTTCCTAATTTGAGAAGGCTACTCTCCTAATTGAGAGATGACTCTATATGGAAACTTTCTTTCTATATAGAGGACGTCCCTCTACCTCTAGCGCTCTTTTGATCATTCTTCAGACCCTAGAAGTTGAGAGAAAGAGAGGAGAGAAAGAGTTGAAGGCTTAGAGTGGAAGAAAAGCTTAGAGAAGGGAAAGGAAGCTCTACAGAGAGGAGAATTATCGTCGGTTGCCAACCAACTGTATTGGAGAGTCAATGGTAAGTTCCCTTATCTCTATAGAAGGTTAAGCTAGCTTGGGATTAGTGGTCACACAATGTTAGATTAGATCCAATGCCATGATTCCAATTCTAAAGACCTTTACATAAATCTATGGTAATGTTAGTTGTTAAGGTTATAATGGATGAAGAGAATTAATAATTAAAGGCCATAGTATGACCCTAGGATGGATCCCCTTTGTTGAGCTGAAGAATTTACTCAGAAGAATTCGGACTGAAAGACAAACCTGGGATATGACTCAGGAGTTGCCAGTCCCTTGATTGGTCGACTTTATAGGAGACCAATGAGGCGACTGATGACTCTCGGGAAGTATGATAGGGATTGTTCGATGGACTCATCAGTCACCCAATGCAAAACCAGTGACTCAACTGGACAGTGTCCGGAAGACATATATTGGAGACCGGACAGTGAGTCTGAGTATCAAACTCAATGGAATGAAACCCTAATATAAGTTCATTAATTGTTTAGGCTATCCATTAGTTCAAGATAGTTTTCAGAGCTTGGAAGAGAAATAAACATCACTCATTGGTGAGGGAACAGGACCTAAACTAGTTGGTTAATAACTAGTTACCTTTTACCTTTCTTTTTTTTTTTCTTTTTTTTTTTTTCTTAAAGATCAGCAAATTGCACTAAATAAGAAAGTAAAAAAATAATGTGGCACAAATATTGTATTGGACAATCCCACCTTCAGCAATGCCATCAGAGGGAACCAATACAAGCCAAAATACTACTGTGCTTCTCTCCCACCTTCGGCATTACGATCAACAGGGGAAAGCATAAGACAACAGGGCTAGCTAAATCTAATAGTTTTTTAATACTAGTCCACACAGGAGACTTTGCAAGAGGTCTATGAATGCTGCCATTTGCTCCAATATAATGTCCTCGCATAAATTTTGAATAAGCCGAGTTCTCAGTCTAAATCTTCCAACTCGTTTTTGCTAGCATAGCATCATTGATGTCCTTCAGTCTTCAAATACCCAATCCACCATCCTGTTTAGGCGACAGATCACATCCCATTTCACAACTACAGACTCCCAGATTAAAGGATCACCTGACCATATGAAATTCCTCATCCACTCTTCTATAGTTTTAATAATACAACTTGGCCATTTGTATACAGAGAAAGAGTAAAGGAGAGTGCTATTAAGAACAGATCTAACTAACTCCACTCTTCCTGCATAAGACAGTAATTTGCCTTTCCAGGTTAAGAATTTTTGCTTAAATATGTCTAGAATAGTGCTGAAATATTCTTTTTTCTTTCTCCCTTTAAACAATTCCACACCAAGATATTTTGTGGGGAAAACCCTTCACAGAAATGGAATATCTGAAGTAAATTATCTCTTCTACTACGATTGACAAAATCTAAAAAGAATACCTTGCTCTTAGCCTGGTTGATGCATTGTCCACTGAAGCCCTGATATTATTATAACATGTTCATAAACTTCTCACCTGAACAATTTTTTGCTTTCATAAAGATGAAAACATCGTCTGCAAACATAAGGTGAGTAGGAGTTAAAACTCCTCTACCTTTGAAAATCAGTTCAATCCACCACTTTTCATCCATTATTTTTATTCCCCTACATAGAACTTCTTCAGCAATTATAAATAGGAGAGGAGAGAGAAGATCTCCTTGACGTTACCCTCTCTCAGCTTTAAAGAACCCCATTGACCTCCATTGACTATGATATTCATTCTAGCAGATTGGAGCATAGATGTCACTCTAGAAACAAATAATTCTATGAAACCAAATTTTCTTAGAATTGCATAAAGGAAATCCCACTCCAGCATATCATACGCTTTCTGAATGTCCAGTTTCAAAGCCATACTATCCGTTTTTAATTTCATGCGCATAAGGGTCACCAGTTCAGATGCCATACCAATATTACTATGGATCACTCTTCCCTTCACAAATCCACCTTATTCTTCTAATATAATTTCCTCCAACAAATCCACCCAATCTTGTAGCTAGTAACTTTGAAATTATTTTATACATAAAGTTACCAACACAAATTGGTCGAAAATTTCGATAGTTTCATAGCACCCTTCTTCTTTGGAATAAGTGAAATAAAGTTGTTATTTACTCCGTTTGGGAATTTATCATTAATAAAAAAGGATTTGACAGCTGCACATACATCCTTTCCTATAATATCCAACAGACATGGTAAAACTTATCAGAGTAGCCATCAGGACCAGGTGCACTGTTCTGATTCATAGCGAACACAGTACATTTGATTTCATCATCAGAAGGAATTGCATCTAACATCACACTGTCTTCTGACTGCACAAGATGAGGAATTACCTCTAAACAATCATTAACAACTAAATCTGCAGAAAGAAGGAATGATTGATAATACTGAAGGATATAATCTTTTATCTCTTCCTGGGATTCTAGAATAGTATTGTCTTCCTTTTGCATTAATCTGGTAATATTCCTCTCCATTCTCCCCCTTTGCACAGGCATAAAGAAGGTGGAATTCCGATCACCACAAGATAGCCATTTAATTCGAGCCTTTTCAGCCCATAATTTTTCATGTATAGTGCATTCTTCATCATACCTCTTCGCAGCAATTTCTTCTTCCTTATGTAGGCTTTCTGAATTACCTACCATCTGGATTGTTTCTTAAATATCCTCCAAAGCTAACTGAGTATGTTGTACCTCTACATCAACATGAGGATTCATTTGTCATGACCAGACTTTTAATCTGTTTTTAAGAAGCTTCAATTTATACATCAACACATAGAAAGCTGAACCACTTATAGTGATATTCCATAATTCTTTCACCACATCTTTGAAATTTGGATGGTCTATCCAAAATCTCTGTATCCTACACGGAGAGTTCCTTGGTTTCTGTATAACAGATGAACCCACAAGAATGGGAGCATGGTCCGAAGCTAAGCGAGGAAGAACTCTTTGAAAATAGCCTTTAAAATATTCTTTCCAGCTATCATTAATGAAACTACAGTCAAGAACAGCTTTCACATGCCCAACTACACAATTATTAGTCCATGTATACTTTAGGACTATGGAGGATATTTCAGAAAGATGCATGGTATTAAGAAATACCTCAAATTCTGTTGCAGAGGGTAACGAGAATTTACCAGGACTTGTTTTTTTGTGGCCAAACCTGCAACAGTTGAAATCGCCAGAAACAATCCAAGGTGCAGAAGTAATACCCAAACATGCCAAATCAGTCTATAACTCCCTACGTTTTATTTTTAGACTATTCGCATGCACAAAAGTCACCAAAACTTTAACTCTAAAAAACATCACCTCAACAGTAATCTGCTGGTCTGAACTGCTGACCATTTTAGGTATTTGAACCTCTTTTCTCCATACAATTTATAAATTCGAATGCTTGCCTTGCCTGACAATATGAATAAACGATGTATCATACCCACACCTATCAAAAAACTTTTTCGGGTACTTTTCAGGCCCTACTAGTGGTTCTGCTACACATAATATATCTGGAACGTGTTCATGAAGTAACAACTTCTTCAAACACCGTCTCCTCATGGGGTTCAAGACTCCCCTTAGATTCCAAAATAAGACCTCATTTGGGAACCTTCTTGCCCCCTCCAGCTCCGTCTGTCTAGTTACTCTGCTAGGAGCAACGTCTTGCTTTTTGCCCCCACCAACATTATGTCCAGGTCCACACTTTCTAACTTCAGTGAAATCACCTCCTCCATCGAACAATGCTTCATCAATCATTGCAACATCATCAAAGACAACTATAACTTGACCAGTCTCACGAGATAGTTCATTTACCCTCCCATTCACTGGTGTAGAGATTCTCACTTCTTCCACATTATCTCCATGCTCTTCAAACTCTGCTTGTTTGTCAGATTCATCAATGATCTGACCTTCCTCAAGTGGTTCAATAAGTTGATTCTCCCCCTCAATCTCTTCCCCTTCTGAGATATCTGCCCAATCTCCATGTATGTGCTGATCAAGTGTCTCAGTATCTCCCTTCTACACACCTTGATCAACATCATTTTGAGCTACTGGGGTGGAATCTACCATTGGACTTACCTGTTCAACAAGAGCCGTCTTGTCCTATAAAGGACAATCTTCAGTTGAGTAACCAATCTTGTGACATCTGCCACACTGTTCCAGATCTGATTCATATTCAATTGGTTGCTTAAAGAATCCTTGTAAACCCCCTTGCATTCTTTCCACCATTAATTCATCTGGCCTGGGACCAGCAACCTCCATTTCCACACAAAATCTAGCATATCTGCCTATAACTTTATTTTTAGTATTGTGATCCACCATAACTGGCTTCCCTATTGCTTTCCCAAGAGAGAATAGATTGGCTTCATTCCAATATTCTAAA
>JAMYWD010001027.1:0-21000 GCA_028583415.1 Protea cynaroides
CAACCAGAACTGAAAGGTAGGTCTTTTTAATCATTCCTAGGCTTATAAGTCAAAACAGACTGAATTGACAAATAGAACCGGTTGGGCGTTCCTTCGGTAAATTAGGCCGGTTAACACTTGGTCATTTCTTATGTATATTGAACCTGAAGATGAATCAGATGATTGATCAACCGGTTGGTTATGTTGTTCACATACCATTTACAATAGTGAGGGTTCCAGTAAGTTAATCGGAGTATATGCCAGGTGGAGGGTCATCAGGCAATGTCTCCGCTTGTTATTAAGCCTATGCGGAGGCATGGCCAAAAGGCACCATGAACTTAACCTATGTGACGCACCTGGAGGGTCGTTCTTCTGGTCAGGTGGCTCCGGATAGGTGACTCCAGATATTACTTGGTCTAATAGGCCAAGGCAATTGCCCTAACGGAGGACTGGTTTGAGTCAACCGGTGTTAGGGCCATTGCCAATCCGTCGGTTGGTGCCTCCTGTTCTGGCCCAGAAACCAAACACAAACCAAAAAAGGTTTCCTTCTTTGGGGAAGGTTTTCCACCGTGGTTTTCTTCACTCTAAGTGGTGGGAAACACCTACCTATCATTTAGAGAGCACAATGGGAGTCATTTAGACTCCATTATCATCTCAATTCATGGAGAGGGCGATAATCTAGTTTCCTAGGTCATGCTTCAGTCTCCATTCTTGGAGCCCATTAATGGTGGAGTTTTACCATGGTCTCTAGCATACATTCTCCCAAAAGGATGGAAAGAAAAAGAAAGGATAAGGACCTACCTCAAGGAAGAACGATGCTTGAGCTTTAAGCTTGGAGTTCCACTTCTTTTCCCACTCACACTCTCACAGTTCAGCAAGAGAGAAACAAGGGAACATGGGCTCCCTTTTATAGGGCTCGTAGAGAGAGAGTGTCCTACTCTTGTACAACCGGTGGAAGTCAAGTGAAGGATCGTTCATCCGGTTATGCCTCCGATTGAACTTAAAATATATTTAGGCTCAGTTTCATGGGCCCAATTTGATGGGGATGCTTCGAAGGTCTCATGTACCTTCTCCCACATGATCTAGTATCACTAAATGATCCAAAAGGCTGACCCACATCATATGGAGGGTCACAAGATTGGGTGCCAAGGGTTGGCATAGTAAGACCCGATACGAAGAGATCCAAATCGTGAGGATTTTGGAGTGGGTCTTACATGATCTGATCGACCACCTCGATTAATCGTCTGCTGACAGAAAGCTCAATTTGAGTTATTTTTGGAGTTTTTCATCATGAAACCTATTGTTGCATGCTCTAATATGATTATGAAGTGATTTTAAGTTATACTAAATCAATAAAGCATAATTTTGGGTTGAACTAAATTGTTATTAATGGTAAATATCAATATGTTGTATAGGAATAAACAACAGCATTCTCAATGGCTCCCAGTACTCGTGACAATCGTCAAAATCTAAGTGATGACCAAAATCCCAGGGACAGTACACCCTTGCCTCCTACAGCCACTGAAAATGTTCCACCTCCTCTACTCCCCCTATGAGAACTAATGCTGACCTAGCAGCTATCATTCAAAATCTGGTAAGATCCATGGAACAACAACAGCAGTAGCAGCAACTACAGTAGCAAATGATGAATAAACTCATCGTGGTGTTGCAACAAACCCTTATGTAAACTAGAGTTCCCCTTGTGCCAACAACCACTACTATGCCATTACCTCCTGGATTAAATGCAAATGTGCCAACCACTATAACTGCCCATCTTACAGGGTTGCCATAGTTGATTCATCATGTCAACTTAGGAGTACCTACTGTCCCATTTTAGAATGAAGCTGCTCAGGCCGAATGCTCTAGATTGCTTGAAAGGTTTCAGAAGATAAAATCGCTAAAATTCACAAGAGTGGGTGATAATCCACTACAACCTACAGTTTGGATGCAGTCTATAGAAAAAGTATTTCAAGATGATGGTACTGACTGACGAACAGCGTATCCTTTGTGCAAGTCATATGATGGAAGGTAAACCCTATACTTAGTGGGAATTGAACCAAACGATTTTGAAACCTTGAACCCCATTGTGACTTGGGCTATGTTTAAGGAAGCATTCTTCAACTACTTCTCAAGAAGCTTCTGTGACAAGAAGGAGATAGAATATCTGAGTCACTAATAAGGCCAAAAATCTGTATAGGATTACTAAACTGAATTTGAGACACTCTTATATTTTACTCCGGCCTGTACACGTATCGAAGAAGCCAAGGAAAGAAAATTATTCAAAGGTCTTCGAGGAACAATCCGAGCCACTATCGAGACTCGTGGACATACCAACTATGCAGAGTATGTTCAAACTGCTAAGATAGTGGAAGATGCCCTTCGGGACAGCTATTATGCTAAGAAATAGAGTCTGTGTTGAAAACTCTACATAGATTCCTGAAGCTAAAACCGAGCAAGTTCAACGGGATGCACTCTGACTGTGCTCAATCCTCCTATTGGATTCAGTCCATGGAGAAGACTCCTGGCACTCTCCCTTGCACTGACACTCAAAAAGTTAAGTGTACTACCTATTAGCTAAAAGGATCATCGTATTTATGGTAGATGGATGCCGAGCCTAAGCTGCATGAGCTGCACAAAAAAGTTACTTGGAAAGTATTTCAACATGCATTCCTAGCCAATTTTGCCCTATAGTACCGTACCCCCAAGGAGTGTATAGAGGCCATGGATGTCAAGTCATCCGAAGAATCCATAGGAACATCAAAGCTGAGGAAGTGCTCATTTCCTTTTGTGGTAAGAGATTTTTCGCTGAACCTCTATAAGTGCCCCAACTGCCTACAAGTGGGGCATCATCGTAAAGATTGTTGCTCAAGCTACTATGAGCAATTCTACAATGTAGTGATCACAAAAGCAGAAAGAGCCCCTGGTGTAGTGATAGGTATTTTATATTCTAGTATTGTGATTATTTCTATACTACTGCATGTTTATGTGTGTGTTAATGCATGGACTATACACAATAGGCACTCTTAGGATATCTGATCACCCAGCTTGAATTCTTTGATTCAGGAGCCACTCACTCATTTGTGTCACTTGAGTTTGCCAAGAAGCTGTCCAAGGATGCGAAGTAGTTAGTATCTGAATTAACTATCCAAACTCCATTACGACTGGAAGTAGTACTGATAGAGTACTATGGACCATGTCCAGTTCAGCTAGAGGATCAGAATCTGAATGTTAATTTGATTTAACTCAACATGTCAGATTTTGATGCTATCTTAGGCATGGACTGGCTCTCCACCTACCAAGCCAGTATGCTTTGTGTTGAAAGAAAGATTCTTTTCTAACCAGCAGATGGAAAAGCTTTCGAATTCATTGGAGATAAACCTAGAAAGGGTAAGAAGTTATTTGTATCTACATTGCAAGCCTGTAAACTATTGCAACAAGGCTGCATTGGTTACCTAGCATTAATGATTGACAATACCATAGAGTTACCAACCCTTAACCAGATTGATGTAGTGAATAAATTCTTGGATGTATTTCCTGAAGATTTACCTGGTTTACCTCCTGATCGTGAAACTGAGTTTGTAATCAATCTAGTCTCAGGTGCTGCTCCAATGTCTAAAGCCCCTCATAAAATGGCACCCTCTGAGTTAAAGGAACTAAAGGTTCAACTCCAAGAACTCATAGACAAGGGATTTATAAGACCTAGTATATCTCCTTAGGGTGCGCTAGTCTTGTTTGTCAAGAAGAAAGACGGAAGCATTCGATTATGCATCAATTATCGTGAGCTAAACAAGCTTATTATCAAAAATCGATACCCTCTACACAGGATCGATGATCTATTTGACCAACTCCAAGGTGCTCAAGTTTTCTCTAAGATAGATATCCGATCTGAATATCATCAACTAAAGATTAGAGAATGTGACATCCCGAAGACTGCTTTTAAGACTCGATAAAGACACTATGAGTTCTTAGTCATGTCTTTTGGATTAACTAATACACCAGCGTCATTCATAGAACTCATTAACAATGTGTTCCATGACTTCTTAATCACTCTGTAATTGTATTCTTCGATGACATTCTTGTCTACTCGAAGAGTGTGGATGATCATGTTGTTCATTTTCGCCAAGCCTTGCAAAGGCTTAGACAAGAGAAGTTATTTTCCAAATTCAAGAAGTGTGAGTTCTGATTGAGAGAAGTTACCTTTTTGGGTCATGTCATATTTGTTGAAGGAATATCAGTGGATCTGTAAGACCCGTATCGAACTAACCGATCTTACCACCTTGTACCAGGTCTACCTATCATGGTCAAGCCAAGTGGATCAAGTACGTGAAGAAATCACAGGACCAGGTATGAAGTCTAACCCAAAAATAGAAAATGAGAGCGTAGGGTCGCATGCCTAAACAGGTAGGGTCGAACCCACCTCAACAGAAGTCCAACCCATGACTTTCTAGTCGTAGGGTGGCATGACTAGAAAAACATAGGGTCGATGGATTCTGCGACCCTACGTCCGACCCTACGATGACAGACAGAAATCAGAAATTAGGAAACTTTCCTAATTCAAAAGGGATCTTTCCTAAACTCGTTGGGACTTATTATGGAGCGTTTTTCTCTATAAATAGGACGTCCCTTAGTCTCTTTCACTCCTTTAGAACCCTAATTGAGAGTGAGAGAAAGAGAAAGAGAAGGAAGAGAAGAAGAGAAGTAACTTGAAGAAAAGACTAAGGAAGAGGAGGAAGTTCAGAGAAACCTCTGAATAAAGGTATGAACCTAATTCCTTACCTGAATAAGGGATCCTAGAATAGTTATGAAGAACATAGTATTAGGAAAAACCCAAATCATCCATCCATGGACAAGTTTCAAGAGATTCCATGGAGGAAATCATTATGGACTATGAATAGTGTATAACTTGTAGTTTTGAGCCATAGAACAATCATAGAATGTACCATGAAAGTAGGCCAAAGGATCCAAACGTGAAGGAATGGACTTTAGAATGAAAGGTCGACTCAAAATACGTGTGGTCGCACGTAGGGTCGAATAATATCCAACCCTACGAGATCACAGGATCGACCACATGCCCTCGGGAAGTCCCAAGGAGGGTGTGGTCACATGTAGGGTCGAATGGTATCCGACTCCACGTCCGACCCTACACCCTAGGGTTGTAGAAACTGCTACCCTAGGTGCTACCCTACCTGCGACCCTACGATTTCAGTTAGCCTAAATCTATTGGAATTAATTCTAATTAAAATCTATCGTCTTGTTAGGTCTTTCTAGTGATTTAAAAGTGATTCATAAAGCTTGAACGAGGATCTACACTCAACCAAAGGTGAGGGAACAAGACCTAAACTAATTGGCTAATAATAAACTATTTTTATTTATTGAGTCCAATACCATGAATGATTCTATGTTTGTTATGATTGTAATGTGCATATCACATGTCATCCACTATTCCTGTTATTACTGCTCATGCATATTTAATTCTGTTTATTTATAACATGATGATGATGATGATGCTAGGAATAGGCATGTGAATACATGTGTGTGGTTAATGTACTTGATGCGAGTGGAGCATCAGGGGGAGGACGTGACACTGTGGTTCATCCTGGTCATCAGACTCTAGCTCTATCTCTACTCAAGTCTTGCCCACTGACATCGTCATATCGCCATTACCTTAGCAGAACTATTACGTCGTAGGACATCAAGGAAGGTGGTCTCGGACCGTGTAGTCTTTGACTCTGTCAGGGGGCCTTAGCTCTATTCTATGGAAGTATTGAGGGATGATGGGGTGAGACCTTGGATACACTGTTTGACATTAGGATTGGTTAGTTGCGAGCCCAGTTTGCAAGCCCTCGCCAGTAGGGGCTTACGTGTTGGTATGGGTAGAGCATCAGGGGAAGTGTGATGCGGTGCGGGCCTAAGCACTTTAGCTCTATCTCTATTCCATGGTGGGTGCATGTGGGGGCGGCAATGGTGTTTGATCCATTGGACGGTTCACACATTCGTGTACAGAGGTGCTGCGGCCACCTATCCTTTTTATTGCACATTGCAAACTTATGAACCAGACCAAAGATATGAATTGAATGCATGCATATGTTTGTTGCATTATTTTGTTTGCTCACTGAGCCATGATGTGTGCTCACCCTTTCGACGTCGAATATTTTTAGTTGATGATGCAGGTACAACCGTAGAAGATTATATAAATGCTCCTATATATGGACATGCGACGGCGATGGACGCTGAAGTTGTGATGGAGTCGCATGATTCGTCGTGCGAGTGCAACTCTTGTGTTTTCGATTAGATTTTTATTTATTTATTCAGACGATGTAATTGATTAAATTATTTTATTTTATGTCTTAGTATTTTTGAAGATAATTGAATATTTTATTTATGTTATCATCTTTAGACTCTCAGTTCATTTAATATATAAGACTTCCGCTATTGTTTATTTACTCTGATTATGGTTGTGGATGTGTATGGTTTAAGCAAACGGACACAGCCTATTCAAGATCCTGGTTGAACCGTTGGTTTATTAGCTGTTCATCACACCATTCTTAATAGTACGAAATTGGGGTGTGACAAGATCCAAGCAAGGTTAAAGTAGTACTCAACTAAAAAGCTCCAAAGACAATCACAGAAGTTAGAAGCTTTCTTGGATTGGTAGGATACCACCGAAGATTTATTGTTGACCTCTCTAGAATAACCATTCCTCTGACACAGCTTACAAAAAAGGAAACAAAGTTTGTATGGTCAGAGAAATGTGAAGCAGCATTCTAGCTACTAAAAGAAAAGTTGATTTCTGCTTTAGTGTTTACTATCCCATCTGGACCAGAAGGTCTTATAATGTATACCGATGCATCTAAATTAGGACTTGGTTGCGTCCTCATGCAAGAAGGTAAGGTGATCACCTATGCCTTCAGACAACTAAAAGAGCATGAGAAGAACTACCCAACTCATGATCTTGAGTTAGCCGCTATAGTATTTGTGCTCAAGACATGGAAATACTACTTGTACGGAGAGAAGTTTCAGATAATGTCTGACCACAAGAGTTTCACCTATTTATTCAATCAGAAGGAGCTCAATATGAAACAAAGAAGATGGTTAGAGTTACTAAAGGATTATGATTGTAATATCCAATATCACTCAAGAAAATCTAACGTAGTAGCTGATGCCCTCATTAAAAAAGCCATAAGCAAAGAAAAGGCCAAGGCTAGCGACTACGTTCTATCTGAATCTCAAGTTATTCCTCCACCCATAGCGGAAGACTCCATTGCTAGTACTCTACTAGAATAGTTGATTGAAGCCAGTACTGCCACTCTAGGTGCCCTTTAAAGACAACCAACGTTGTTCCCAGAGATTGAAGCAACAACGATATTATATCATTAACTTGGTATACTGAAGTGTAAACTCGAGAATAGAAAGCAAGACCCCGATTTCATTCTAAATAATGGAGTTATCTATTATCATGGTAGAGTATACGTGCCAGAATCTGTAGAAGACTTAAAGGAAAAGATTCTGATCAAAGCCTATTCATCTTCATACTCTATGCATCCAGAAAGTACAAAGATGTACCACGACTTGAAGAAGGAATTCTGGTAAAGAGGCTTGAAAGCTGATGTGGCTCAATTTGTATACAAGTAATTGACATGTTAATAAGTCAAAGTGGAACGTCAAAGACCATTTGATAAACTACAACCATTATCGGTACCAGAATGAAAATGGGACCACATTACCATGGACTTCGTCACAGAGTTACCTTTGACGGCGCGCTTTATAGATGCAGTTTGGGTTATTGTGGATAGACTTACAAAAATCATAAGATTCATTGCAGTTTGACCTCAGTATTCCATGGATAAGCTAGCGAGACTGTATATTGATCAAGTTATCAGCCTACACAATTTTTCGGCTAGTATTGTATCTGATCGCGGCCCAAGATTCACATCTAAGTTCTGGAATGGATTACAGAATGCAATGGGAATGCAATTGAAGTTTAGTATTGTCTTTCACCCTTAAACAGATGGATAGTCTGAGAGAACAATCCAAATATTGGAAGATATTCTTAGAGCTTGCGCTCTGGATTTCAAAGGAAATTGGGATCAAAATCTTTCATTAATGGAGTTTGCGTATAACAAATAGCCATCAGTCCACCATCAAGATGACACCCTATGAAGCATTATATGGAAGGAAATATAGAACTCCCTTGTATTGGAATAAAGTTGGTGAAAGAAGAATCCTTGGACCAGATATTGTCCAAGAGGCTTGCGAAAATGTTGATTTGATAAGGGAAAGGACTAAAGCTGCTCAGTCAAGACAGAAGAGCTATGTACACCTTTGTCGCAAAGGTCTTGAATTGAAGAGTAGGCGACAAAGTCTGCCTGAAAGTGTCACCTTTTAAAGAAATTCAAAGATTTGACAAAAAGGGAAAGCTAAGTCCAAGATACATAGGACCATATGAGATACTTAACCGAAGTGGAGCTATAGCATACCAGCTAGCTTTACCTCCCGCATTTGCTGGTGTCCATGATGTGTTTTATGTGTCAATGCTGAAAAAGTACATCACCGACCCGACACATGTGCTGAATACAGAACATTCAGCAATGGATATAGACCTGAGTTATCAAGTTGAACCGCTAGAAATCTTAGATAGGAAATTTCATCAACTAAGAAGCCGATCCATTGCCTACATCAAAGTACAACGGAAGAACCATACTAAGGATAAAGCGTCGTAAGAGAAGGAAGATGAAATCCGTGAGAAATACCCACACTTGTTCAAAGAACAAGGTAAGCCAATTTCGGGGACAAAATTCTTTTTAATGGGGGGATTGTGAAACCCGCACCCAAAAATACAGGCTAATTTAAATTTTTCTCACATAATAGGTTCTCCTGCTGACACTAGCCTAGCATCTGTATCATCAATGGAACGTATAAAACTCTAGGTAAGAGTCAAAGCTCTCTATCTCTTAGTATAAAAACTTTGTTTGGGAAGAATCAGTTGAACCAACCAAGACCTGGCCATTCTGAACCAATTTAGAACAGGTGGACGACCAAGGAGGTCGACCAAAATGAGTTGATCAACTGCCCTTGTTCGATCGACCACTAGAACCCAAAATTGGGCCAGTCAAAGTCTAATTTAGTTGGACTTGGCTCTATTTGGTTCCTAATCACCCATAATCATCCCAAATCATGTTGGACCTACTTTTGAATTTGTTAGAGTGTCAATTAAAAACCTCTAAGCCTCCTCCATTACACTTATACTAGAAACAGGACTCTTAAGGGAAGAGTAATAGTGCAACTCTAACTCTTGTATAAACTCCTTAATTTAAACTCTCTATGAACCATAATTGAGAACATTAGAGCCTCTAACACATTTTGGGAGATAGAGAGTAAATTAGAGCAAGTTAAAGGAAGAAGAAGACAAAGTACTACCATTAAAGATCTTCCCTCAAGCTTCTCACCACAACAACTTGTGCATAAGCATTAAGGTAATCCTAGAAACTATTCGCACTTTACTTATATTGAACCCTTGATGATCTCAGGAGGTAAAACCCAACCTCTGATCATGCTAGAACAAGATTCTAGAAGAAGTCATTAATGGAGAACAGGTAGGACTGTTCTATAAAGTCATACCCCAATTCCGCACTATTCAGAATGGTGTGATGAACCACTAATAAACCAACGGTTCAACCAGGATCTCTAATAGGTTGTGTCCGTTGAAAATGAAACCATATACATCTACAACCATAATCAGAATAAATACACAATAGCGGAAGTCTTAATAATAAATGAACTGAGGAATCTAATTGTGATAATCATAAATAAAGTATCAATTTATGTTGTATCAACTGAGACATAAGTAAATAAAATATCAATTACATTTCCTTAATAAATTCAAATGAAAAATCTAATCGAAAACGCATGCATTGCACTCGCATGAGGGATCATGCGTTTCCACGAAGTCTTCAGCTTCCATCGCCGCCATGTGCCCGAACACAAGAGCATTCATATAATCTTCAACAGTGGTACCTGCATCATCAACTAAAAATATTCGACGTCGAGAGGGTGAGCACACATCATGGCTCAGTGAGCAAACAAAACAATGCAACAAACATATGCATGCATTCAATTCATATTTGTGGTCTGGTAAATAAGTTTGCAATGCGCTATAGAAAGGTCCGGTGGCCGCCTCGCCTCTATGCACAGGGTGTGGAGGCCCGCCCAAAGGTTAACGTTTATTGTCGTCCCCATCCACCCTACCATGGAATAGAGATAGAGCTAAAGTGCTGAGGCCCGGCCTATGACACTTCCCCTGATACTCTACGCATACTAACACATAAGCCCCTACTGGCGAGGGCTTGAAAACTGGACTCGCAACTAACCAATCATAATGCCAAACAGTGTATCCAAGGCCTCACCCCAGCATCCCTCAATACGTCCATAGAGATAGGGCTAAGGCCCCCCGACAGAGTCAGAGACTACACGGTCCGAGACCACCTCCCCTCATACACTACGACGTAATAGTTATGCTAAGGTAATCGTGATACGACGATGTCAATGGACAAGACTTGAGTTAGAGATAGAGCTAGAGTGTTGAGGCCCGGCCTATGACACCCCCCTGATACTCGCTCGCATCAAGCACACCAACCACACACATACATTCACATGCCTATTCCTATCATCATCATCATCATCATGTTATAAACAATAATTTAAATATGCATGAACAGTAATAATAGAAATATTAGATGACATGTTAAATGCACATAACAAGCATACACGCTTAGAATCAATCATGGCATTGGACTCAAGAAATAAAAATAGTTTATTATTAACCAATTAGTTTAGGTCTTGTTCCCTCACCTTTGCTTGATTGTAGATCCTCTTTCAAGCTTTAAGAATCAACTTAATATCACTATTATATCACTAGAAGACCTAATCAAGTCGATAGAATTTAATTAGAATTAATTCTGATTTAAAAAGCTTGCTGTTAACTGGGGGTCGATGCCAGGGTCGGAGGTTCCATCGACCCTGGGTGCTACCACCCACATTCTGGACTTCCCGAACACTGGGGGTTGATGTTAGGGTCTGGTAGGGTCGATTCTCCATCGACCCCCGTGCGACCCCCCGTGGGTTTAGTCAAAATTTTCATCCTATAGTCCATTCTTTCGTGTTTGGGTCCTATGGCTTGCTTCTATAATCCATTCCATACATGTTCTATGGTTTAGAATCATAGTTTATTCACCTACATGGTTTTAATGATTTCTCTCATGGTTTTCCATTGAAACCTAACCATGGGTGGATGATTTGGGTTTCTCCTAGATCATACCCTCTTCACTATCTATTCTAAGGTCTTAAGAACTACATGGAGATAGTATCCATACCTGAGAATTAGGCTTGTTTCTCTGAAGCCTTCTCTTTGATCTTCTTCTCCACTTTCCTTCTCTTTTCCTTCTCTTCTCCTTCTCTTCTCTTTCTCTCAATCCAATTAGGGTTCTAAAAGGAGTGAAAGAGGCTTAGGGACGTCGTATTTATAGAGTAGAAACTTCCAAAATAAGTCCCATTGAGATTAGGAAAGAATCCCATTGAAATTTGGAAAGTTCCCAATTCATGGTTTCTGTCGACAGACTGGGGGTCGTTGAGGGGGTCGGAGATCCCGTCAACCCCTGGTTCTAAATTGTCCGACCCCCGGTCAGAAACTCAGGGTCTGACTTTTATATTGGGGGGGTCCAACCCTACCTAGCTGGGTGTGCGACCCTCCCCCCTATTTTAGTGTTTTTGGGTCAGTTTAATACCTAGGATCGTTATCTCCTTCACGCACTTGGTCCATTTGGCTCGACCATGATGGGTAGACCGGGTTCAAGGTGGTAAGACCGGATTAGTTCGATACGGGTCTTACAACTCCTCCCTACTTATAAAAATTTCATCCTTGAAATTGTACATACCTTCCGAGTTAAATAAATAAGGATATTGCTTTCGCATAGCATTCTCTTCTTCCCATGTGATTTCTTTCATATCTCTACTTCTCCAGGTGACCTTAACATAATAGATATCACGGTTGCGTAGTCGTTGAACCTTTTGACTAGTGATTTCAGTTGGTGCTACTTCAAATGTCAAATCTTCAGTTAAATCAGGTAGGTCTATTGTCAAAACGTGCGTCGGATCCTTGACATACTTCTTCAATAAGGAAATATGAAATACGTCATGCACACTTGACATAGATGGTGGTAGTGCTAACTGGTAAACCACTTTTTCACGCTTAGCTAGAATCTCATATGGTCTGACATATCTCGGACTTAATTTTCCTTTCTGTCCGAACCGTTTCAAACCTCGCGTAGGCGATACTTTTAAGAATACTTTATCATCCACGACGAATTCAAGGTCTCGGCGTCGAGTATCTGCATATTGCTTCTAACGATTCTGAGCTGTTCTCACTCTTTCCTTGATAATGTCGACCACTCGACAAGTCTCTTCAACAAATTCCGGTCCAACAATACTACGTTCCCCAACTTTATTCCAAAATAAAGGATTTCGACACTTCCTGCCATACAGTGCTTCATAGGGTGACATCTGTATAGTAGCCTGATAGCTATTGTTAAAAGCGAACTCATTCAATGGTAACTTTTCATCCCATGATCCTTTAAAATCAATTACACATGCTCGAAGCATATCTTCTAGAATCTGAATTGTACGCTCTGACTGTCCATCTGTCTGTGGATGGGATGCAATACTAACTTCAATGTTGTACCCATAGCCTTTTGCAATCCTTCCCAAAACTTTGAGGTAAATCGTGGATCTCTATCGGACACAATGCTTTCAGGTACACGGTGTAGTCGCACAATGTTATCTACATACAGCTTAGCTAACCTCTCCAGTGTATACTGAGGTCGTATAGGTATAAAACGAGCTGTTTTAGTCAGGCGGTCTACAATCACCCAAACTGTGTCAACCACTCGAGGAGTCAGTGGTAATCCTGTGACGAAGTCCATAGTGATGCAGTCCCATTTCCATGCTGGTTCCGGTAACGGCTGTAACAGTCCGACCGGTCTTTGTCGTTCAGCCTTCACTTTCTGACAATTTAGGGATTGAGACACGAACTTAGCTACATCTGCTTTCATTCCTCTCCACCAATATAATTTCTTTAGATCATGATACATTTTTGTACTTTCAGGATGTATCGAATAGATGGTGGTATGGGCTTCTTTCATTAATCGGTGTCTAATGTCCAAGCTTTCTGTTTCAAGTACACATATTCTTCCTTTGTACTTCAATACTTTTTCTTCGTCCAAGGTGAACTCAGGGATAGTCCTACCTTTTTCGATGTCCTCTTGTACCGTTCTTAGGTAAGGGTCTGATTTGATAGCTGTCTTTACTTCATCAATTATATCCGGTCTAATCTTCAATGCGGCGAACATATTTGAAAACCGATGAATAAACCCTTGGTTGGCTGATCCATCCGGTACATCTATCACAAACTGCTCATTATCATGATTGAATACCTTCACGATAGTACACATTGCGGCAGTTGTGCTAACCTCTCCCTGAGATTTTATCATTGCCTTTCTACTCAGTGCATCAGCTACTACATTAGCTTTCCCCGGGTGATACTGGATATCATAGTCATAGTCTTTCAATAATTCCAGCCATCTTCTTTGTCTCATATTCAACTCCTTCTGATTAAATAGATAAGTAAGACTTTTATGGTCTGATTTAATCTGAAACTTCTCCCCGTACAGATAATATCTCCATATTTTGACAGCATGTACTACTGCCGCTAGTTCCAAATCATGAGTGGGATAGTTCTTCTCATATGTCTTCAACTGTCTTGAGGCATAGGCAATTACTTGTTCTCCTTGCATAAGTACACATCCTAATCTCAATACTGACGCATCAGTGTACAAGATAAATGGTTGTCCTGGAATCGGAATAGTCAAGATCGGAGTGGATATCAATCTAGCCTTCAAGCTCTAGAAACTCTTCTCACATTTATCAGTCCAAACAAACTTTTCGCCCTTCTTAGTCAAACTGGTAAGAGGTACGGCAATTCGGGAATAGTCTTCCACAAATCGTCGATAATACCCAGCTAGACCTAAGAAACTTCTAATTTCTGCAACGCTCTTCGGTGCTTCCCACTTCACGATAGCTTCGATCATGCTAGGATCCACTTTAATTCCTTCAGCGGATACTACATGGCCTAGAAAAGCGACTTCCTTTAGCCAAAACTCTACTTTGTAAATTTGGCGTAGAGCTTCTCCTTCCGTAATCGCTGTAGAGCGGCATTTAGATTCTTTATATGAGTTTCCTCATCTTTGGAGTAGACCAATATATCATCGATGAATACAATAACCGACGTATCCAACATATCGTGGAATACCCGATTCATAAGTTCCATAAAGGTTGCTGGTGCGTTCGTCAATCCGAAAGACATGACCAAAAATTCATAATGTCCATATCTGGTCCTGAATGCTGTCTTGGGAATATCACCCTCTTTAATCTTTAGCTGATGGTAGCCTGACCGAATATCGATCTTGGAGAACACTTTGGCACCTTGCAACTGATCGAACAAATCATCGATCCGAGGCAATGGATACCGATTCTTGATTGTCAATTTATTCAGTTCTCGGTAGTCTATACACAATCAAACGCTACCGTCCTTCTTCTTTACGAATAATACTGGCGCTCCCCATGGTGATATGCTAGGGAGAATGTAACCCTTGTCCAGTAGTTCTTGTAGTTGTACTTTAAATTCCTTCAGTTCAGTAGGAGCCATTCGATAAGGTGCTTTCGATAATGGTGCGGCACCAGGTATAAGATCTATAACAAACCCTGTAGCTCGGTCGGGTGGTAATCCTGGTAGTTCTGTAGGAAATACGTCTGGAAAGTCATGCACGACATCAATATCTTCCATTTGTGGGGCTCCCTTGGTAAGGTCGACCACAGATACTAAATACCCGACTGCTCCTTTCTCAAGGCACTTCTTAGCCTTTAGCGCAGAGAGTATGAGCTTTCGTTTACGGGGAAGTTTGGTTCCCAAAAAACTGAACTCTGCTCCTTCTTTGTCTTTAAATGTCAGCTTCTTTTCGGCACACAATAGATTTGCAGAATGCCGAGCTAACCAGTCCATTCCCAAGATGACGTCAAAGTCTGTCATCTCAAGTTGGATCAAGGTTGCATCCAAAGTCTTTTCATCAATAAGAACTGGACATGGTCCATAACCTTTTTCTAACTCCACTTCTAATCCCATAGGTGATCGTACAAGCAGTTTGTAGTCTAAGGATTTAATGGGTAAATTCAACTTCTTTCCAAATGACATAGATATAAAAGAATGAGTAGCTCCTGAGTCAAAGAGTACTCTGGCGAGTATGCCATTTATAGGTACGATACCTGTGATTTATTTTAACTTAGTCTACATGCTCATACAATGTAATACAACTTAAAAAAAATTCAAGTCATACCTGTGACCACATCAAGCGATGCGGCAGCATCCTCAGATGTAACCGCATAAACTCGTCCTTGATGTAGCTGCTTCTTGGGCTTAAGACATTCCCTTGCCATATGTCCCACTTGATTGCAGTTATAACATTTCATCCCCTCAGGGGTTGGCTTTTGTTGCTGTGAGGCTGTGGGAGTAGTCTTGGCTGCAGCATTAAAGCCTTAAGTACGGAAGGGTTTGAATATCTTGGTGTTCCCTCCGTTGTAAGATTTTCCATTAGGCCTTCTTATTCCCCTATTTTGAGCTATGTAGCTCTCTTTCTGGCTCGACTCTATCACTCGAGCAATTTGTGCAGCTTCATTATAGATTTTCTTTTCCAGTCCCAATACGTGCTCGCGGATGCTTCCCCTAAGTCCCATGACGAACCTTCGGGTTTTTGTGTTTTCCTCTTGCATACTGGCGGGTGCAAAGAAGAACAGCTCTTCATAACATTGTTGATATGCATCCACGGTCATCTGCCCCTGATATAAACTCAGGAACTCTCTTTCTATAGAATCTCTGAAACTTCTAGGAAAGTACTTCTCAAAGAATGCCTCCTTATAAATATCCCAAATCAGTTGGGCGTGCTTGGTTAATAAATATGTCCTGGTGGATCTCCACCAATGGTGTGCATCTCCTTTCAGCATGAAGGTGGCACACAATACTTTCTCTTCTTCATTCACTGTCATCATCATAAAATTTCTTTCCATCTCGTCAACCCAGTGTACCGGCCATAAGGGATCTGCTGGCTTGCCATTAAATTCCTTGGGCTTCAGTTTCAGAAAACGCTCCACCAGTCTGGAGTGGTCTAGTTGTTGCGGGACAATCGCCCCATACATAGGTGGTTGGTATTGATATCCACCTTGAGCTACCTCAGGATTTTGTACTTGAGCCTACATGATGGGAGTCTGAGGTGCGTGGGGTACTGTGTTACTTCCCCCTGGAGCTGTACTTGCCTGTCCTGCTGGCATTGGAGTGTCGGTGCAGCTAACAAAGTCATACCTAAGGCAGCTTGCATAGTAGCATGTGCTTGTTGCATTTGCTGCAGCTGTTGGGCCAAGTTCAATACGACTGTAGCCAAGTCTGTAGGTGGAGCTGGCAGATTTGTAGGATTTGTCTGTCCATTTATGACGGACGGTGCCGTATTCGTATTCCCCTGTGTTTCCGGGTGTGTCTGGCTATCTTCTCCCACAGGTGGTGGTGGTGGGATAGAGTTACGGCTTTGTCTGGTTACTCTACGTCCAGCCATTATCTAATCTGGTAGTGGGATTGCCTGAAAATCATTGAACACGTGAGACAATCATTATATACTTCATTCTCGTATTTTAAAACCACTATCAAATGCAAATTTCAAATTTTTCAGATCATTCTGTCGAAAATACTGTATTTTAACTGCAGGGTCGACGGTGGGGGTCGATGGGTGTCCGACCCTCAGTATGCGACCCTGAGGAATCACCAATTCTTTCCGAGAGTCGGGGGTCGATGGGGGGGTCGGAGGATGTCCGACCCAGGGTGCGACCCTTGGTTCTCTGTCAGATTACCGAGAGCCGAGGGTCGATGCGGGGGTCGATGGGTGGGTCAATGGTTTTAGTCGAATTTTCCAACCCTCGGACTAAAAATCAGATTTTTAAGTTCTGATTCAGAGTCCATTTCCCATTCTTTCTTCTCCGCTTCGACTCGTCTCGTCCCTCTGAGTTGCTACAGTGACAACTCCGATCCGTTGGTGGTTTGTGCTTCTCGTTTCGACGTCTACACCTCCTCTACAGGTATATCTTCTACGTTTTCATGTTTTTAGGTTTCCTTACCTAGGTTTTTGCTCGTATATCTCGTTTTCTTCAAATTAAACTTTTTCTAATCGAAAAAATTTGATTTTTATTAGGGGCTTTTGTTGTTGGTGACTCAAGGAATGAAAGCCCTCAAAAATATTTGAGTTTCATCGGTTGGTTATCGAGAAACTCAAAATTTACCCTTTTTGCCCTAATTTGTCGAAATTTTGAATTTCTTGAAATTTCTTCCAATTCAATCTCATTAGTTAAAATTTCCAACTGTATGAGTCTTACAGGATAGTTTAGGATTTATGTAAGTCCTCCTGCCCACGTGTATGGGTGAAAAGTGAGGCTTTTGACCAATTTACGTCATTATAATGTCAAAATTTCGGGTTTTTCATCTCTACTAAGCCATTATTTGTTTTTCTTTCTTATTTGCAGATACTATGGCTCGTACCAAGGTACCTAGTGTTCGCAACCGTCTTCGCTTCTGTTCCACTGTAGCCGAGACACAGTATGCCCGCTACGCTTGCAAGAAAGTAGAGGGAGGCAGCAAGGTAGACTTGGCTAGCTTGGCCTTGTTCAATGTGGAGGGGGCTTTTGGTGATATGGGATGACTCCCTGTCATCACCTATGACGCCTGTACCTGTCCTGACTTGGTACGACAGTTCTATTGTAATGTCCAAGTGGTGGGGGATTACAACGACATTGAGAAGGGTAGTGAGCTCAGGATCACTAGCTATGTCAAGGGAGTTGAGATTTCCTTTGACTATCGGCAGCTAGCGGACTTGCTGGGTATCTCATATGATGGCTCCTTCGTATTTTGTGCCCCTGGAGAGCCCCAGTTCTTTTCATTACAGATGAGGGCTGAGATGGACCGTCAGCTCATCAGAGAGGATCGCTGGGAGATGAAAGCGAGTTACCTACGTTCAGATCCATGGGTGTACTACAAGATCATTCAGCACAACCTGATACCACAGAGTGGACATTCGAGAGGGTCTCCTAGTTGACCCAGTATCTACTGTACTATATCTGCACTAGGCAGCCCGTCTGCCTTCCTTATATTATCATGCAGACGATGATCAGTGCCACATTGCCCAGTCATACTGGCAATCTGCCTTAGGACACATGATCACCACGCTGCTTACCCGCCTGGGTGTTGACTTACTGGATGAGAAGATTCAGGAGAAATCCTTCTCATCACCTCTGGATTGGGAGGCCATCTGTAAGATGGGCATGTGGGATGCCTAGGTCAGCGATGAGGAGAGGAACGCAATGGTGCGCCCTCGCACTCAAGTGGAGATGGCTAACACTGAGGCAGCAGCAGTAGCCGCTGGAGCAGGGGTTCATGGGGATGATGACGATCGTCTATACATGGATGTGGATGCCATACCTCCTCCATCACCTACTCATACTACAGGAGTTAGTCCTTCTTCTTCAGCTGGTCCTTCACATGCAGCTGGTGCTTCGTATGTACCATCTGATGGCATGATGGGGATATTGCATGAGATATGAGAGGCTCAACGCATGTCTGACCTGAGGATGGGAGAGCTTCTAGAGGCTCAGCACTTGTCCGATCAGCGGGTGGGAGAACTTCTGGTTGCTCAGCGCATGTCGGATCAGCGGGTGGAAGAGCTTAGGGATGCTCAGCGAGTGACTGACCAGCGGGTGGTTGATCACACAGCTAGTCTCCAGACGACCCAGACTCAGATAGCTTGGTTGACTAGAGTCCATGCTGAGGACTATGATAGAGACCGTGAGGCACCGCCTCCCCCATCACCTCTAGCTTCTTGATGTATTTCTTTTATCTTTCTTTTGTACTTCAGAGTAACTGTCCGGGTTGTGGACTATACTCTGCTTTAATCATATATATATATAAACGTTTGTTCTTCATTTGGTTGTATATAAATTTGTTTCTCATTTAATAGATGCATTATTCTCTTTCAGTTTTGTCTCAAACAACACAGATGCTTATGGTGTGTTATTATTACATCTTTTAAATTTTTATCCTATCGCAATTCACGAACATTTGTGGAAGTATACGGGTTTCACAGACAGGGCCTGAGACGCTCTGATACCAAGTTGTCATACCCCAATTCTGTACTATTAAGAATGGTGTGATGAACCGCTAATAAACCAACGGTTCAACCAGGATCTCTAATAGGTTGTGTCCATTGAAAATGAAACCATACACATCCACAACCATAATCAGAATAAATACACAATAGCGAAAGTCTTAATAATAAATGAACTGAGGAATCTAATTGTGATAATCATAAATAAAGTATCAATTTATGTTGTATCAATTGAGACATAAGTAAATAAAATATCAATTACATTTCCTTAATAAATTCAAATGAAAAATCTAATCGAAAACGCATGCATTGCACTCGCATGAGGGATCATGCATTTCCACGAAGTCTTCAGCTTTCATCGCCGCCATGTGCCCGTACACAGGAGCATTCATATAATCTTCATCAGCGGTACCTGCATCATCAACTAAAATATTCGACGTCGAGAGGGTGAGCACACATCATGGCTCAGTGAGCAAACAAAACAATGCAACAAACATATGCATGCATTCAATTCATATCTATGGTCTGGTAAATAAGTTTGCAATGCGCTATAGAAAGGTCCGGTGGCCGCCTTGCCTCTATGCACAGGGTGTGGAGGCCCGCCCAAAGGTTAACGTTTATTGTCGTCCCCATTCACCCTACCATGGAATAGAGATAGAGCTAAAGCGCTAAGGCCCGGCCTATGACACTTCCCCTAATACTCTACCCATCCATTACGTAAGCCCCTGCTGGCGAGGGCTCGCAAACTGGGCTCGCAACTAACCAATTCTAATGCCAAACAGTGTATCCAAGGCCTCACCCCAGCATCCCTCAATACGTCCATAGAGATAGGGCGAAGGCCCCCCGGCAGAGTTAGAGACTACACGGTCCGAGACCACCTCCCCTCATACACTACGACGTAATAGTTCTGCTAAGGTAATGACGATGCGACGATTTCAATGGACAAGACTTGAGTTAGAGATAGAGCTAGAGTGCTAAGGCCCGACCTATGACACCCCCCTTATACTCGCTCGCATCAAGCACACCAACCACACACATACATTCACATGCCTATTCCTATCATCATCATCATCATCATATTATAAACAATAATTTAAATATTCATGAACAGTAATAATAGAAATATTGGATGACATGTTGAATGCACATAACAAGCATACACGCTTAGAATCAATCATGGCATTGGACTCAAGAAACAAAAATAGTTTATTATTAACCAATTAGTTTAGGTCTTATTCCCTCACCTTTGCTTGATTGTAGATCCTCTTTCAAGCTTTAAGAATCAACTTAATATCACTATATATCAATAGAAGACCTAATCAAGTCGATAGAATTTAATTAGAATTAAATCTGATTTTAAAAAGCTTGTTGTTAACTAGGGGTCGATGCCAGGGTCGGAGGTTCCATCGACCCTGGGTGCTACCACCCACATTCTGGACTTCCCGAACACTGGGGGTCGATGTTAGGATCTAGTAGGGTCGATTCTACATCGACCCCCTGTGCGACCCCTCGTGGGTTTAGTCAAAATTTTAATCCTACAGTCCATTCTTTCATGTTTGGGTCCTATGGCTTGCTTCTATAATCCATTCCATACATGTTCTATGGTTTAGAACCATAGTTTATTCACCTACATGGTTTTAATGATCTCCCCCTTGGTTTTCCATTGAAACCTAACCATGGGTGGATGATTTGGGTTTCTCCTAGATCATACCCTCTTCACTAT
>JAMYWD010001028.1:0-11000 GCA_028583415.1 Protea cynaroides
TTGTTGCATCGAGGGAGATAGGAGACTTCTGGTTTACGAGTATCATGAAAATAAAAGCCTTGGTCTAGCACTATTTGGTAGACAATTGCTACAAGTGTATATATACTTCTGAAATTTGGAAATTTCTTCTAACTTCCTAGTAGTCCTAGATGTTTCTTAATTTTGAAAACCATGAAACTCAATCATATCTTGAAATTCTTGAATAGGAAGGAGTGGTTCACATCTTAATTGGCCAACATGCTATAATATCTGTTTGGGAACAGCATGTGATCTAGCCTATCTTCACGAGGAGTCAAAGCCTAGAATTGTACACAGAGATATGTCAAGGCTAGCAATATTCTACTTGACACTGACCTCAACCCCAAAATTTCAAATTTTGGTTTGGCCAAACTTTATGATGACAAGAAAACCCACATAAGCACTCGAGTTGCAGGAACAATGTAATGTTCTCCAGTTCTTGATTTTTGGTAAATTTCTTTTTTTGGGACCTGTACAGGTATTCCAGTTATGGGATCTAAAACTTTGTTTTGTTGAAGTGGCTATCTTGCACCAGAGTATGCCATGCGTGGGCACCTAACTGAGAAAGCTGATGTTTTCGGGTTTGGAATAGTAGCTCTTGAGATCATCAGTGGAAGGCTGAATTCTGACACAGATGTGAATGGAGATAAGGTTTATCTTCTCGAATGGGTATGACTATGAGCAATCTTCTTATCTGATTTACACTGATTATGGTTCTGAAATCCATTTTTCAATATAGATGAGGTATGCATAAACATTTGTTTTAGAAATTAAAGGAAATATCAGTAAAAATAATGCATTTTAGTATTAGAAATTGTTTTCATTATAATCCTGAACCTTACTTAAGTATTATAGCTGATGATTGTTTCAAACTACAAAATTCAATGTAGGTGTAGTTCTCACATATTTTATTGTCATCTTCCTGAATTATAGGCTTGGGATCTTCGTGAAAGCAATCGTGAACTAGAACTGGTTGATCCTTCACTGTCAGAATACAATGCTGTGGAAGCCAAACGACTTATAGGAGTAGTTCTCTTGTGCACTCAAGCATCAGCATCACTACGCCCGGCAATGTCCCGTGTGGTTGCAATGCTTTCAGGAGATATTGAAGTGAGTACTGTTACATCAAAGCCTAGATACTTTAACTGATTGGGAATTCAATGATAGGAGTTGCAACTTTGCAATCAGTGGTGACACTTTTGGAGTCTCCACAAGTGGAAATCCTATGAGCAAAACCAACTCTTCAAACCCTAGCACGGTTTTTGGTGGAGACTAATGCTGCATGAGAATTTCGTGGAGGGAAGAAGGTGATAGTCACCTTTTTATTTGTCTATTGATGTATAAAGAAGTCACAGATTCAAATATTTATTCTTGTATATCATGGCTTCTGTTCTTCATTGATAGATAAGCTAGATTAACTTCATTGTCATATGTTAGAAGAGAAGTCTACTAGCTGGAACCCTTGCCTCTACAATGCATGTGTATCTTGGTGAGGCTTGAGCCTTCACCTTCTTTCTTAACTAACAATGCCTAGTACCAGATACAGGGGATAGAGAAGCCTTGAGGAGATGGAAGATCAAGGCTGGGAAAGCCTTGTATGCGTTTCCTTGATAAAGGCTGACCTTGTACAATCCAAAGAGCCATGGTTTGATAATTCCAACTCTGATCCCATGTGAAAGTATGTCAATTAGATGTCAAGAAGTGGGCGGCTTCTCTTGATGCAGAGGTCAAAGAAGACAGAAATATAATGCAGGATTTGACTTCTCAGAGAACATTTCTTGTTCTTTTCACTTCGTACTGTTATAGTTTCGGTTAAGATCAGCTGATGTCTTCTCATTAGAATTTGATGGTTACATCATCATTTTTGTGCCTCTTGTTGGTAGGAACGAAACTATTTGCAGCCAACTCTCGAGAATGTATTCTCCTCCTTGAAAGCCATCAGCACCATTACTACTATTTGGCTTCCATCTTAAGGTTCAGCTAAGTCCTCAAGCCATTAGTTCCTATTGTGTGTTAAGCTATCTTATAAATTATTCTTCCATTGGATTGGGCTGAGTTTTAAATTATTCTTAATTGTCTTATTGTACATTGGAGGATGAACATATGACTTGTATATTGAATTTGGCTTTCATTTTTTGTGTTGTGTATTGCATTATATAGAGGTGTTGCAACAATGGGATGTCTCATGTTTGGTCAAATACTCTGTCTTACATTTTTTTTGTTTTTTGGTAGGAGTCTTAGATTACTTTGAATATGCTAAATCATGCTATTGCTTTCGAAGTTACTGTCTCAGATAACATTGAATATGGTAAAGCCATTGCGAATTACAAGCGAATGGTGCACCTAAATTTGAGATAAACCATTACGAACAAAGATATAAAAAAAAAAATCATGCTAGAATACCTCATTACCACATTGCACCTAAAAAAAATCATGCTTGGATAGTGAATTATGTTTGATTTGTTGGGTTAATGATAATGACAGGATTTGTGGGGGTTGACCCAATTGATTTTGTGCTCACATGGCATCCACTGTTATGAGAGGGACATAATCTTGCTCAATTTTTCTTTTTGAAAGATACTATTGTGCTCCTTTTTCCTTGTAATGTGTTGCATGTGCATGTAGAGGAGATGATGGTACAGAAATGTATGGATGAATAGTGATACAAAGCAACAACATCTGCTCTAACATTCACGTCCTCTTAATTCTATGTTACTTTTTTTGTTGCTGATTAGGAAAAGAGGAAAAGGATCATAGCAAGGTCATAGGACTCATGTTTGGTATTTTCAAACATTCATGTCATCTTAATTCTATATTACTTTTTTGGTGCTGATTAGGAAAAGAGGAAAGGATCATAGCAAGGTCATGAAGAAAAAGACAGAATTCTTACATGAAGAAGAAATCTTAGAAAATAGTGTAAAAATGAGATTTTGAAGATCAAAACATTTTCCGAATAAGAACTTAGGAAATGAGTCTTCAGACTTCGTTGTAGATGCATGTGATATGTTCTCTTATTGTTTAACAATTGTGTTTTATGCAATTTGTCTTACTTTTAGTTCTGTATACAAGTCTTTAGCTCAAACAGGTAGAGCACTTGGGGATTCCCTAAGAGATGGTGGTTCAAATCCATCAAGATTCTTTTTTGACTTATGTTGTAAATTTTTATGGTATAAGTGCAAATTACTTGAATCATGAAAGATAAAACTATAGGAGGAATCTCTATGGTTGTTCTTGTTAAAATTAGGACATGCGGAACGAAGTTTATCCTATAAATACAAGTTAAGTACTTTCTTTAAAAACCCAAGGTTAAAAATCCACACCCCAATATGAGATAGTAGGGGAAGAAAAACAATTTTGTCTATTGTTCTTTATTATAAACCACATATCCTTTTTCAATAAAGCAAGAAGGGGAAGGAAAAAACTCGTTAGTGATAATGAAGATTCCTTTTCTATGTCTGTGTGTTATTTTTTTTTATCTAATTTGAATACTGGAATCTAATCTTAAATCTGAATTAGGAAATCAGATTCTTTTTTAATGCCTTGATTATTTCCCTTGGAAGTAAATATTAGTTTCTAAGCTTTTCCATTGATATTTCTAGCATTTAAGTCCCATCACACCAGGCTATAAGTTCCAACTATAGCATGCCTCAAGAGAGGTAGAATGATAGAACAAATTGGAAAGAATGCATTTCCATGGTCAGATTAGAATTCTAAAAACCCATGCGATTTTGTGTGAGCAGTTGCTAGCCTTGCAAACGTGGATGCATGGTTTTGTGGGTGTGCTTGCCTGGTCTTGAGACCGTGGCTATCTGACCTTACGGCCACACTGCATGTTTTTTGTAGGCGTGCCGACATGAGCCTTGCTGGCGTGTCTCTATGATTAGATCAGAACCTAATGGATTCTCTTTTGCTTCCATTTATGGGGGATTCTACCCTGAATGAGGCTATAGAATTCTTCTAAGTAAAACCCATTGTTTGATTTTGTTTACAATGTGTTCTAAATAACTATTTCTCTAGGCAAACTTTTCGCAAATAGGAAGAGGTTGATTTCGCATTTGTGGGTTGCAAGAGTATGTTATCTGTGATAGCTTCTAGAGGTGGAGCTTAGGTACATGCTGAAGGCTACAAATTTTGGTTGCATGTAAAGTTGAGAATCTGATCTGAAGGATAGTGGTCAGAGTGACACAACTGCTACTTAGTTTACATTGGCAGCCTGAGTATCAATTGTAATGGTTGTATCTTGTATGACACCAATAAAGGGTGTTAAACATATTATAATCGGTTTCGCAGTCTGATCCGGCGCGGTGCGGTTTATAAGAGGATAAAAACAAAACCAAAACCAAAACCAAAACGATTAACTAAACGGTCTCAAAATTGAAACCAGAACCGATTAGTAATCGATTTTCGTTTACCAATTTTTAAACGGTTTTTTATTAATCGGTTTTGCTTGTGGTTTATAAACGGTTTAACGCATTGGTTATTAATCGATTTTTCATAATTAAAAAAAATTGAAAAAAGTTCAAATGGGTAAGAGAGAATGAGACTGTTGCTATGTCTAATCATAAATGCCTATTATAATTTTTCGTTTTGGTTTTATGGTTTAGGCCTTTGGGAATTGAGGTTGGGTTTTGGAAAAATAATATATTAATTGGGTTAGGCAGTTTGGGTTGGGGTTGGGGTCTCGAGAAAATAAAATATTAAATTATTAATAGAGAATGAATAATGAGATTAGGGTTTAGTAGTTTAGTTTTTAAGGGCTTAAACAGTTCACATTCTATTAGGTTTAATCGGTGTCTGGCCGGTGTAATCCGACGGTTTAAATAATTTAATCGGTGTCGAGCCGATTAGGTAAACGGTGTCATATTTCAAACCAAAATCGAACCGATTACTAAATGGTCTATCAGTTTTGGTGTAAGCAATTCGGTCCGATTTCGATTAATGTGCACCCTTCCTTAGGCATCATGTGGATTCTATATTGTATGAGCACAAAATGAAAATATAATAATAGTTGTTATGGACCGTTAGATTGGAAGAGCACCAGGTGTCACTAGCTTTCCTTAAATTAAATGGCCAAACAATGCAATTGAGAATGAAGAGAACAAAAAAAATATATAATGTATGGACAAACATATTAGAAAATCATTTTTGCTTCATTGTAATTCTAACCAAGCTAACATTTCACAAAATCGATTAAAATATCTTTTACTTTATAATGGGAATGTCCCAATTGATCATGTGAATGCATCTAAGTACAATGAATGCATGTAAGTACATTCAAACATCGTGATCACACGTTTAGATTTTACTTCTCAAACCCTGTATTCTTATTTTAATGGCAGCCAAGAAATTATTTGAAGAAGATACCCATCTCCAATTTTGAAGCTTATAAATATATAGTAGCAAGAATATTTTTTTTTGTGGGTGTCGTTGTTTAAAAGCAACTTGGATTAGCCAGGAAACACACACAGCTTGTCCAGCTCTTAAAATTTCTTGAGTTCTGAGGGGTTTTGGTGAGTTTTTAAGGTTTTCTATGTCTTTGGATTTCTCTATCCAGTGAGAAACACAAAGAAGAAGAACAAAGAAAACCCATTTCAGATTTTGAGTTTGCTTCAGTCTTGCAATTTTGAATCTTCTAATGGAGATTACTGAAACAAATATGACTCCTAGCTTTCGGGCTAGTAGTTTGTGTGCACTTAGTACTCGTAATTGATGAACTTGATATGACACTGAGAGGGGGGTGAATCAGTGTCTGAAAATTTTCTCTGATAAATTCACTGCTGTCCAGAGCTGTTGGATATCTGATTTGTCAATACACACAAGCATATGCAAATCCACCTCGCTACCACTCAGTGGCCAGGTCTACCAGATTTGCATACTCATCCTGCAAACCATTCCACACACTCCAAAATATATCAGAAAGCAAACACAAAGAACACAAAGATATTACGTGGTTCACCACCATAGTATGTGATGGCTAGTCCATGGAATAATGCTCCACGGGCTCCGTACTTACTCAATACTCAACTTTTAGTCTCTTACAGACAATGATACTAACCCTAGATTTTCCCAGCATAAAACTGAGAGGGGGTAACAATGCCAGGATTCAGGCTTCAATGGCCAGTGTCCAGCACCCACTGAACACAACACAAATAAAATATTTTGGGACTTATAAGAATTGCCCTACAATGAAACCCATAAACTAGATAGGTATTCTACTTTTTCTTTTCACCTATACTAGCATACAGTGCATAGAAAACATTTAAAAAGATAGGAAATGAGAAAATCTCACAACCAATATTCTTGAATGGCCAGCAATAATTTTTGAAGCTCTACACTGCTTTGAGAAACCTTGAACAGCCTTCAATGATAGTAAAACTTGATTCATAGAGCTCATCTTGATCATAGACTTCCAATCTCCTCCACACAACCCATAATCACCATGAATGGAAAAATAAACAGTCTACCAACCTCTCACAGGGATTCAACAATCCATTGATGAGCAGAGAAGAGGTAGTTGGTGATGAATCATCCCACAGGGCACGAAACCCTAGAAAAACCCTTTTTTAAGCTTCAAAACCCTATTTTAGATTTTTCTCAGCCTTAATTCGACTCCCAATGGCGTCCAATAGCTAGGGCATCCAAAAATATTGAAACTGCAACTTGAACGGACTGATTTGGAGCTTGGATGAAGAAGTTATGGTCATTTGAAGTTCGGCCAACCAAAAGATTCAAAATGGAATCTTTCCTTTTATAACCGCGCACCCGCGCCGCACCGTAGCCGCGCCGCCGATGCGCTGTCGTGATCTGATTGGTCAATCGAAGTATCTTTATTGTCGTCCGTCGGATCGTCTGCAACATAGTTCGAAATCTCGGTTCTTGAGGGTGTCTCGACCCTTGAGAAAACCGAGATTATCAAGATCTCGGCGAGAACCTGCCGAAACTCCCAGAGGGTAAAAATGGGAGTTTCGACAGGTTTTTTTTATGGTTTAAGCCATTTTTTGCTGTTTTAAGTCCATTTTAGAGCCATTTTAAGGCTATATATTGCAGGAAAATACTTATTCAACATATATAAACACATTTGAAGCATAAAAAGTAATCACATTATCGAAAAATCATACATTCATAAATCATAAATCCCACAAAATAACATAATTTACAAGTACTCATTATATGAAAGACTTAAATACTCAAAATGAAATAATACATTCCCATTAGTCCATCTCAATGTCTAATCATATGTAGAGTGGCGTGCAGGTTCCATCTGATCAGATTGACTTTGTTGAAGAAAATATATCTCGGTCTGATAAACAAAATCCTGCCACGACATCCTTCGGCTATAGAAGGTCTGGTATTCTTCCACATATTTTTCATACATATGATCCTGGAAGTTTCTGAAAATACCCAACCTTGGATACAATTTATTATAATGTGGAGTAAAGTGAGCATATATTGGTTGGTGTAGGGGCATGGTTCTTTGCAAATTTGGGACTGAAAAGAGACTGTCCACAAAGTTTGAGACAGTCTGTGATGTAGCATTACTAGTATCAGCGGAATAATCATATGCACTTCCCATCATGCGGTCATCATCACCAGAATAAGAACCGTACGCCGAAGTGGTGCCAAATCCATGAGCACTCCACTGCCCCTGCTCCTGTCCACTGTTACCCTCAATGCTCAGTCCTCTAAAACTTGTAGACATGCTATTAATTTCAACATCAGGCATAATATCATGATCATGAACGATGTCAAAGAAACGATCTTCTTCTTCTTCCACTGGTTGCAAAGGGTGTTCCCGTTGACGATACCTACGTGTATACCCAGTCATAGGCCGTAATGAAGATGCGCGTCCACCATGATCTGGATCCTGTGTAGTATGTGTATACTGACTCTCACCGGTCCATCTAATAATGGGTACAGTCGGTCTAGGATCACCACCACCACCCTCATCACCACCACCACTACCATCATCACCACTACTATCAGAAGTTGACCAGCCAGATTGTTCCATTGTATCATCATCGCCTTCTGAGTCACTACCAGTACTAGCTGGGGGGTTAAACGGTCTAGGCGACTGTGCGTGTACATGACCCTCATCCGAGGACAGAAACCGCTCGAGATTAGAACCCATCGGAGCAGACACAGTGGAGTTGGGCATCCCACTAGGCTCATCCATCACTGGAACTGCTCTGTCTCTCACCCATTCCACATAGGGATCCTCTTCATCTGAAGATAGTTGGAAGACGTCGGCTAGCTCGATCAGCTCTTGTTCATTTCTTTGTTCAAATTTCAAGCATTGTACCCTCAATCTCATGTTGTAATGGGCGTAGATCAAGTCATTTAGCCGTTGAGAGCCCAATTTATTTCGCCTCTTTAAATGGATAAGGGAGAAAGTACTCCAATTTCGCTCACACCCAGATGCGGAACATGTCTGAGATAGGACTTTGATTGCAATTCTCCTCAACTCAGCTGCATGCTCGCCATACAACAACCACCACTCAGCTGCACAAGATGAAGAACACATTTTAATACACATATTAAATAAGATAAATTTCATGATGAACCAACATGTATTGAACATATTCATGTAAAAAAGTAAGTTTTAAGAGAAAAAACCATACCTCAAACCTTAGATTTGCAAAGAATAGGTCAAAATGAGCCTCCAACAGTACTTTGATGGAGAGATTTGCAAAGAACAGAGGTTTTCGAACCTTAGATGCAAGGTTGGAGAAGAAGGAATGGAGGAGGAGAAGAAAACAGAAGGATTTGAGAAGCAAAATGAGTCTCGGTCGAGATCTCGATCGAGACTCTTATATAAAGCCTTGGACCAGTTCGAAACTGGTCGAACCCAGTCGAGAACCAGTCGAGAACTGGTTGAGACTGGTCGAGACCCAGTTTCGAACAATGTTCTCGTCTCGACCCTTTCGAGACCACCTAGATCGTTCGAGTTTTAAAACCATGGACTGCAAAAAGGCGGGATCGCCTGATGTCCGTCGGATCAGTCAGATCACGTCTCCGAAAATCGGCTTGATCGACAGCCTTTAGATCTGGATCTGTCCCGTCGAAGTACCGCACGCCCGTTACACTGAATCAGGAAAGTTCATCATGGAACGTGACACACACCTTTAAGTTGCACGCGGCCAATCAGATCCTGCGCGATAGAATCTGACGCGATCGCTGAAATCCACTCGAGCCTGCCTTAATCAGATCCATCCGATCTGGATCTTGACGACGTGGCTCATTATGAGCTGTCCGAACAGAATTTATCTCTATTTATGATAATTTCAGCCTTCTCCTCAACTCTTGATAATTGCAAAAAGACCCCTGAACAGTTGTTTAATGGCTTTTTTTGAGCGATCCGACGAAAACTGCGATATCTCTCATCCGACGTCGGAATTGAGTGATTCAAGTTGCGTTGGAAAGATAACTCGACGCTCTACATCTTTCCACTATCGGATTACCATGAACCTGCTGCGGGACCCACCAACATTTTCTCTCTCCTCTTTCTCTCTCCTTATTCTCTCTCTACATCTTCTTTCTTCATGTAATGCTTCAGAATGCCGCAACATTGCCTCATCATTAGAAACTCGGCCACATCATGTGCCACATCACCAGAAAATTGTGTCACATCACCAGTGAGGTCCACAGACACTCTCTCTCATCAAAATCGGTGTAAAATCTCATTTAACTCATTGCAAGTCATCTGAAACACATGTAGAACACTGTAGAACACACAAGCGAAGTTGCCACATCTGTGCCACTGCACTGACACTCTCTCTCCTACACTGACACTTTCTCTCTTCATTTCTCTGACTGAATGCTCACAAACACTGTCACATCAGTCAATAAAGTCCAACAGTAATGGTACTAGTTTTCGTGCAGGCAGCATTCGTGTTGATGGTTCTTCAGTATATATGACCACTGGCAGTGGTGTTGAAGCCTTTTCCAAGAGATTTTCTATATCTGAAGATGGCCAGAATGATGAAGAAGCTCTGAAATGGGCTGCTATAGAGAGACTCCCTACTTACAACCATGTAAGGAAAGGCATATTGTCAATAGCAGAGGGTGAGGAGGCCAAGGAAATTGATGTTAAGAATCTTGGCTTTATAGAGAGGAAGATCTTGTTAGAAAGATTGATCAGAGTTCAAGAGGAGGACCATGGGAAGTTCTTGTTGAAGCTCAAGAACCGCCTTGATCAGTAAGAAATTCTCTTCTATATTTTCTCTCTCACTCTAGCTAGTTGTAAAATGTAGGAAAATGTCAATATTCAATCTTCAATCTTCAATAGCAATATCTTCTTACATTGCTCTTTTTCACATTTTAATGGTTATTCAGTATGAAATTCTCCTCTATCTCTCTTCTGTTGTGAAGGTATAATCCAGACTTTTCTTCTTACATAACTCTGTTTGTCTTTTTTCTTGATTACTCAGAGTTGGTATTGACATTCCTACGATCGAAGTCCGCTTTGAGCATTTAAATATAGGTGCTTTAGCTCATACAGGAGGCAGAGCCTTGCCTACAATGGTCAACTCCTTAGCTGATGTGATAGAGGTAGTCCATTTGTGAACAATGATATGCAAAATCACATTTTCATAATATTGTTTCTATCAGAAAAATAAAAATAAAATTGTAACTGACCACAAAAATTTTTTGTCTGGTTAAGGGGGTTCTTGGGTCGTCTTAATCTTATTCCAAGCAATAAGGTGCCAGTAACAATCCTTCGTGATGTCAGTGGAATAATTAAGCCTGGCAGGTGAGAATACTGAGAAAATCAAACTCTGTTTGAAGTTTGAACTAATATATAACTAGAGTTTAGTTGGTTTAGGATTTGGTTTTTTTTTTTTTTTTTCCAATAGTTAGGTTCTGTGGCTAATCTAAGACATTGATTGATCTGAGTTTGCAGAACGACATTGCTTTTAGGCCCTCCATCCTCTGGAAAGTCCACATTGATGTTGGCTTTGTCAGGAGAGCTTGATAAAAGTCTA
>JAMYWD010001030.1:0-14000 GCA_028583415.1 Protea cynaroides
CAATACGGTAAAAAAAAGAGTTAAACATTTTAAGACCGATAAAAAAACGAAAACAAACCGTACAGATTTTAAACAGATCAAAACTAATATGGTACACCAAAAAAAAAAAAAAAGAGGCAATATTTTCATAAATTAAGGAATGACAAATAAGAACTAGATAATAAGGTGGATGCTCACGAATAGATAACAA
Organism: Protea cynaroides; assembly: GCA_028583415.1. Lineage (NCBI taxonomy): Eukaryota > Viridiplantae > Streptophyta > Magnoliopsida > Proteales > Proteaceae > Protea > Protea cynaroides. Next base: position 191 of record JAMYWD010001030.1, read on the forward strand.
TAAATAATTAAAGAAAAAGAGAAGAGAAGATAATGAGAAGAGAGAAAAAGTATTTAAGGAAAAAAAAATAAATAATAAATAGATAATAATAAGAGAGAGAGAGAGAGAGAGAGAGAGAGAGAGGGAGAAGAGACTAAGGGTGTCAACGGGTCGGTCTGGGCCGGTTTTGATCCAAATTGAACCGGTATCGGGTTTTATAAGTCCAGCCCAAAACGTGTCCATTAAGAGTTCGGGCTGGGGTGGGTTGCGCTGGACACAATAAATAACGGGCTGGTCCGGTGTCGGTTTGATATCGGACTAGGTTTATTGAGGTGATTTCAGATTGGTTCGGTCCGGATCGAGTTTATCGGGTTTATCGAGCCCATTTTATATGTAAACTATATAGCCTATTTTATTATTTCTATCTATAAAATTAGCATTATTCCTTCCATATGTATGTAATTTAATAAACTATAACAATTAACATAATCTTTTAGATCATGAAGTGAACTCTAATAGTGTAACACAATCTATTAAAATTTAAAACCATTAAAATTAAGAAATTGGGCCCGAATTGACCTTACCGGTGTTCGGGTTGGGTTTTATCGATTTGGGTTAATTCGGGCTTCTTAATGGACCGATCCGGTTTGATTTCGGTTTGAATAAAAAATATATCGGGCTTTACAAGCTCAAACCAAAACCTGTCCCTTAATGCTCGATTCAGACTAAGTTTGAGTTATATCGGACTGGCTCGATCCGTACTATCGGGCCAGGCCAGTTTTAACACCCTTCAAAGAGACAGATAATGAATGGATAAGAAAAAAGAGAAGATTTTAAATTTCAAAATCTCATCATCACATACATTTATCCCAGATAAAAAATAGAGAATAAGGTGATCTATAAAAAGGGGAGATGAGAAAAACAAAGTGTGGATTAATTTCGTTGGGCAGCTGGGCAGCCAGGCGGCTGCGCAATCGGTTAGCCTGGCAGTCTAGCTTTATTGTCTGACAGCTTGCTTTATAGTTAAAAGCATTAATTTTAAATGTCATTTGATTCCTTTTTTTTTTTATTTTATAAAAAACCGGATATGCTGTTAAAACGCGTTTTATGTGTTTAAAAACGATGAGTTTTCCGTGTGGCATTTTTTGTCATATCTTTCTAAATAATATGATAATATGTGTTTTAAATAGTTTAATATGATACGATTATTATATTGTACATGTTTAAAATACGTTTTAACTACCACCACAAGTTGTATTCCAGATGGAAGAGTCATGGTGCGGTGGAATTTTTGGGTCTCGTGTATGGTTTGGGTTTTGTGGTAAGTACTTGGGAATGCAGCGGTTAGTACTTGGGAATGCAGCGGTTATGGGTGGACTTGGACACGGCTGCAGTGGTTGCCTCTGTTCAACATAATAAAATTCCATGAATCATTATGCAAAAGTTGTAATCTATTTTAGGTTTTCTAGATTCCATCTCATGGAAAATTACAATCATTTTTGGAGGAATAAGGAAGTTGGGAGCAAACAGTTGGCATGGATGATAGGGTGGTTCTGATTGCTGAAAACAATTCTAGGGTATATCATTTTTAGGGACGGGGCTCGTCTGCTGCGCTTATAAATGCAGCATACCATGCTGCTGCATCCAAAAAAATTAACATAAAGACATAAGAAGAGAAGCAGGAGAACAAATGCTTCCTCAACTTCGTTCTCTCATTTTCGGTGGTAGTCAACTGGGGTTTCTGGAAAAGAGATTCCCACCAGAATATGCACACCAGTCCACCATAAGAGAGAAAAAGGTAGTTCGGTTGGAGGAAAGTTGGTCCGACTGTGAGAGCTTGCCGCCTGCCGGGGTTTTCGCCAGAACGTGGAAGCCATGGCAGAGTTTATGCCGGTCGAGATTTCAGATGGAAAGGGGCGGGAACCAACCAATTCATCTCAGAATTGAGCTGGAGTCAGACCGGAATGCCTCCCTCTCTCTCTCTCTCTCTCTCTCTCTCTCTCTCTCTCTCTCTCTCTTCATCTTCCTATCCATTCTTCCAGCAGAGCCTGAGGTTTATACAAAAGGTGAGCCGTGAGTTTCGAATTTTTTTCTCCGCAGCCTCTCTCCCTAAATTTCTGTGGCTCTCGTCCTCATCATTTTTGTGATCTACCCAAGAGAGATGATAGAATATAGAAAGAGAAGGGCTTTCTTCCAAACCCGGATACTGCTTTGTTCCTTTCGTTTCTTGAGTCGTTTTGAATCCCACCTGTTTTGTAAGGCTTCGATTCATGTAATTAATCAGATTTAGATCGTTGCACAGGTAAGTTGATAATAGTTTTCATTTCATGCTGTAATTGCTTCTGTTATCTTTTCTGTATTTTTAATGAGTCTTTGATTTTATTTTTTTTTTGCAAATTCTGTAGGTGAAACTCATTCCAAAAAGATATTGAAGACTTTTTTCGTTTTATTCTAAAAGCTTCTAGCAGATTTCAAACTCGGTTCGTTTCTTATATGCACTTTGAGTATTTTAATGGAAGAGAACGAAGAATCAGAGGAGGTAAAGAACTGAAGAAGCAATCGTCGGATTTCTGCAGATTGGGAAGGAGAGAACGAAGAGGAGGAAACATTGATCTCTTGCTTCCTTCTCCTCTTACATCCTTATAATACTTTTTTTTCACTTTTCTACGTTGGATGTAACACTGTCCATGTGGCATCCATCCAATGGATGCAGTATGGTATGCTGCATTTATGAATGCAGCAGACGAGCTCGGTCCCATTTTTAGATTCCAGTTTCCAAACCCAATTTTCTTTTATCATTTTTTTAGCTAATAAAAATTAAAGAAGAATGTTATCCAAGTCTAAAATGCAAATTGCAACTTGGAACTGCAAATACATTGGGTACTTCTCTATTCATTAATTTAAGTTAATTTGGATGCGATCCAATGATTTAGGGTGATAAATGTTTTGTTTATCTAGTATTCGTTTTCCTTATGATTCCATTTGTTTCCAAGTAAAACGATATTATCCAACCCGTCCAAACAATCTCTTTCACTTTCTTTCTGTGAAGCAATTGAGCGGTTTAGAAGAGGCGGGCATCGTTCAACAACAATAACAATGACAGACATGGCCACTGGCATTCTCCACTAATGCTAATTTGTATTCTTCCTTTTGCTCCAGCCAAAAATATTGAAGAGAAATACTGATCATATTATGGTCATAATGATCCCTAGGAGAAAAATTAAATTTAACCTTTTTATTCTAAATGAACCATAACTAAGAGGCCATCCATTAGAGATGTCAAATGGTCGATCCTGTTTTGATCATTTTTTTTTCTTTCATTTGTTAGGCAGCATGAATCTGGAGCAATAAAGTGTTTGGTTTACAAAATCCTAAGCGAAACCAATAGCAATTGGTTCGGTTAGTTTCGGCAAGCGGTTGTATCTTATCAGTCATTTATCAATCTAGTTTTTCTTGAATTCGGGACCTCTTTCCTCACTCCTCTCTCTCCTCCAAAGTAATTGGTTATCGTTTCTTCTTTTACTCCTATTTTCCATACTAGTATATAAGACTCCAATATACCTCATTAGTTTGTATATCCTCCTCCCTCAACTGTTTCAGTAGTTTTTATTGGTCAAAACTATCGATCTTTTTGGTTGATTTTGATATTTTAATGTTATATAGATAGTAAAACCAATACCAAACCAATAAGGAATTAAATAGATTGATTAACGTTTGGTCCAGTTGGCTCAATCACTCAAGTCTTAGCTTTTACTTCCCCTGGATTCAAATCCTCTCCTCCCAGTAATTCGGGAAGAGGGGGACGCCCCCGTTCGGTTGCCGACACGTGGGGCTCGGATGAATCCAAGCCCTCCTTCCAAGCTGACACCCCCTGTTGGCTCAGCTTGTCAGCTCAGTGTCGGCTGGGATGGAGGGCTCGGATTCACCCGAGACCCATGTGTCGGCAATCCGACGAGGGCATCCCCCCTCCTCCCGGTGAATCACCGAGAGGAGAGGATGTGAATCCTACTTCCCCTACCATTCATTCATTCACATGGTGTCACTTCCTCATGATAGAATAACTCTCATACATGAAGAACGAAGGTATCTTAATTTCATTTTCTTTGTGAGACCATGTAAGGAAAAATAAACAAAGAGACAACTGGCTCATTAACTAATTAAGGGTCCCATTATTAACTCTCATACTTAAGTATAGAATGTAGGTGTCTTAATGTTGTTTTTATTGTGGGACATGTAAGAAAAATAACAAAGAGACAACAAACTCATCACATTTGGTCTAGTTGGCTCAATCAGTTTAGTCTCAGCTTTTACTTCCCCTACCATCCAATGTTAAACTTCTTCCTATTGATAAGATTTCATCCCAAACCCTAATATCCATACAGAGATCTAGAACACAATGATAATCAATATAATTGATAAAAGTAGAGACATACCTGAGAGTAGAAGATTGGTTTCCGTCGTTATTCTCCAAAAATGGTGTTAGAGCTTTGATCACGGTCTTCCACAGTCTGTAGAGGTTCTACGTAATTCTCATTGCTCGTGGGTATAGAGAGAAGAAATCAACTATAGCTGTGGGGACTCATGACCTAGTATATATATACTATCACAAAACCCTAATCAGTTCCACACTGTAAAAGAGATTGCTTATCTCTTTATCTTGTGGCAAACCAGACCGAACCAGTCTAACCTAGTGACACAGACTCCCACTGATCAATAGGCCCAACAATTAATCAAGCCCACACATAAATATTCCAACATCCATTCATTCACATGGCATGACTTCTTTGCGATGGGATAACTCTCATACTTACATGAAGAGTGGAAGGTGTCTTAATGCCGTTTTCTTTGTGGGACCATGTAAGGAAAAAAATACAAAGAGACAACTGGCTCACTAACTAATTAAGGGTCCCATTGATAACTCTCATACTTACGTGAAGAACTAAGGTGCCTTAATGTCGTTTTCATTGTGGGACCATGTAAGAAAAATAAATAAAGAGACTGTTGGGATGCCTTAAATCCTAATCAGTTATGAAGTCTATCCACATTATGAAACCCACTCACAATCATATCTCATGTGGGATTCTTTGACCTACACAGTTGGTGCAAGACTCTTTGATTACTATTGTTGAATTGGAATAGGACTCTACAATTCTGTATGGGAGTTTTATATGAACTCCTTTTATCTTAGGGTTTTGTATCATTTAATTTTTTGCGAAAACTTTCTCTGTAATCAGTTTTCCTCTCTGAGATAGTGAAATTTTTTATATGTTGCAACCGTGGACGTAGCCCTTATACATTGTGTGGGTGAACTACGTTAAATCTCTGTGTTCTCTGTGTGTGATTTTTTTTTTATTTCTTGATTCTGTAACAAACTGGTATTAAAGCCTGTTCATTTTGGATCTATTCGTCAAGAGTAGAGATGACTTCACATAATGTTAAGATCGATAAGTTCACAGGTAAGAACAGTTTCAGTTTATGGCGTATCAAGATGCGCGCCCTACTAAACCAACAGGGTATCTGGTCTCCGTTTTCAGGAAAGAAACATGAGTCAATGGAGGATTCAAAATTCACACAATAGTATGAGAAGGCGCATTTAACAATCCTGTTGTGTATAGTGGATGAGGTTATTTACGAAGTAGCTGATGAAAAATATGCTGTCAGCCTGTGAAAGAAGTTGGAGAAACTTTATATGATGAAATCCCTTACCAACAAGATGTTATTGAAACAACATTTGTTTGTCTTTCGTATGAAAGAAGGTATGGCTCTCAAAGAACATCTTGAAGTATTAAATTCTATTTTAATGGATCTGAAAAATATAGATGTTAAAATCGATGACGAAGATGTAGCCCTTATTTTGTTGGTCTCTCTACCTTCGTCATACAAAATTTTTTTTAACTCTTTCGTCGTGGGTAGGGATACCATCACTCTGGAAGAAGTCAGATCTGATCTTTATTCTCGTGAACTTAACCTCTGGAAACAATATAGAAAATCGGGCAGTAGGATTGGTTGTCACAAATTCTGATTTTGATAAGGGACAAGGAAGATCAGAAAAGAAAAAGAAAAAAAAAATTGGAAAAGTAAAGGAAGGTCTAAATCCAAAGGATGAGATCCTAAGGATATCTGTAACTACTACAAAGAACGAGGTAATTGGAAGAATGAATGCCCTAAGAAGAAAGAGAAACCCTCAATTGCAGTAATTGCAAAGGACAATTATAATTCAGAGAACGATCTAGTTCTCTCTGTGACGGACCATTCACATCCCTCAGATCAGTGGATTTTAGACTCAGGTTATTCCTATCATATGTGTCCCAACAGGGATTGGCTCTCAACATATGAAAATATAGATGGTGGCAACGTCTTAATGGGTAATGATACAACCTATAAGATAATTGGTATTGGCTCTATTCAGATCAGAATACATGATGGCATGATCAGAATCTTAATAAAAGTAGAACATATTCTGAATCTGAAAAAGAACTTTATCTCTTTAGGAGTTATGGACTCCAAAGGATATAAGTACAGATGTGAAGGTGCAGTTTTACTAATCACTAAAGGAGCTTTAGTGATAATGAATAGACTGAAGCAGAATTCATTGTATATGTTACAAGGGACAACAGTTACGGATTCAGTCCCTATAGCGTCTCCCTCAGAGAAGTCAGGTTCTGATTTAACCAAATTATGATATATGCGATTTGGTCATGTTAGTGAGAAAGTAATGGAAATTCTCAACAAGCAGAGTCTTCTTGGGGGTTACAAGGTAGCTAAGTTGGGTTTCTGTGAGCACTGCATTTTCAGTAAGCAACGTCGAATTCAGTTTTCTAAGGCAGTCCATAGAACAAAGGCAACGCTTGACTATTTACTCAGATTATTGGGGTCCTTTTCGGGTTCCATCCTCAGGAGGTGCTAGATATTTCCTCTCTATTATTGATGACTACTCAAAGATGACCTGAGTATTCATTATGAAGCACAAAAGTGAAGTTTTTGAAACCTTGAAGTACGGGAAGATTCTTATTGAGAATCAAACGGGTAATAAAGCGTCTTCGTACTGATAATGGCTTGGAGTCCTATTCGAAAGAATTCGATGGGTTCTGTAGAGATGAAGGGATTGCTAGGCACCACATAGTTAGGGATACTCCACAGCAAAATGAAGTAGCAGAAAGGAAGAATAGAACATTATTAGAGAGAGCTCAATGCTTCCTCTTTAATGCTGAACTGAGAAGGAGCTATTGGGTTGAGGTTGTTAATAATGTATGCTATCTAGTAAATCGTTCCCCTGCTACTGCCATTAATTGTAAAACTCCTATTGAGGTATGGTTTGATAAACCTGCTAATTATTCAATTTTAAAAATATTTGGTAGCCCTGTCTATTATCATGTTAGTGAGGGTAAACTAAAACCAAGGGCTAAGAAGGGTATCTTTATGGGATATGGCGATGAGGTGAAGGGATATAAAATTTGGTCTCCATCTGAGAAGAAAGTAATTCTGAGTAAAAATGTTACTTTTAATGGGAACTATATGCTTTATCTAAAATTAGACTTCAATAATTTAGAGAAATCTGATAGTGTTCCCAAGCAGGTGGCGTTTGAGATAACTCCTAATGGCAGTCATGGTGATGATGTGATAGTACAGACTGATCAGTTTGGTAAAGACACTCAAATTGAACTTGTATCAGAATTAAATCAAGAACAGGAGTCTGGGCATAGTATTGCTACTGCTAGACCTAGTACATAGATTAATGCACCTGTGAGATATAGCTTTGAGGATATGTTAGTATATGCTTTATAGGTAACAGAAAAGGTGGAGTCTTCTGAACCGTTTACCTATAAAGAAGCTATCACATTGAAAGAATCTGATCAGTGGGTTGCTACCATGGAAGAGGAGATAAAATCTCTTCATAAAAATCAGACATGGGAACTAGTAAAGCTACCAAAGGGAAGAAGGGGAGTTGGCTGCAAATGAGTCTTTAAAATGAAGACAGGATTACCAGGAGCTGAAAATACAAGATTTAAAGTACATCTAGTTGCAAAAGGGTATAGTCAGAAAGAGGAGGTGGATTACAATGAGATTTTCTCACCTGTTGTAAGGCACACTTACATGTGGGTGCTACTTGCCTTAGTAGCACATCAGGATCTAGAATTAGAGCAGTTAGATGTGAAGACAACTTTCTTGCATGGAAAGTTTGAAAAAGAGATTTTTTTTGAGTCAATCAGAGAAGTTCTCCATCCAAGGTAAGGAAAATCATGTTTGCAGACTTTAGAAATCTCTATATGGTTTGAAGCGGTCATCGAAACAGTGGTATAAGAGGTTTGACGGCTTTATGATGAAGCACAGGTACAATAAGAGTCCATATGACTATTGTGTTTATCATAAGAGAGTTATTGATGGCTCTCTTATTTATTTGCTCTTGTATGTAGATGATATGCTCATTGCGCCTCGAGACATGACAGAGATTAAGAAGTTGAAAGCACTTCTTAATGCAGAATTTGATATGAAGGACTTGGGAGCAGCCCAAAAGATTTTAAGCATGGAGATTCTTAGGGATCGAAATCAGAGGAAGCTTTTCTTGTCACAGAAGAGCTATATTCAGAAGCTCTTGTCACGTTTTGATATAGTAACAGCAAAACCTATGAATACTCCATTGTCTATAAATTTTCATCTTTCTACAACTTGTACACCTCAGACAAAAGCATAGATAGAATATGTGTCAAAAAGACCCTATGCTAATGCAGTAGAGAGTTTGATGTATGCGATGGTATGCACAAGGCTTGATATTGCGCATGCAGTTAGTGTTGTGAGCAGATATATGGCTCAACCTAGGAAAGAGCATTGAAATGCAGTGAAACGCATATTTAGGTATCTTAAGGAAACATCTGATGTTGGTCTTATTTATGGAGGTGATTCAGAGTGTTTAGTTGCAGGGTATTCAGATTCAGATTATGCTGCTAACTTGGATGCAAGAAGATCCTTGACAGGTTATACTTTCACAGTTGGTAGTTCTGTTGTCAGTTGGAAGGCTACTCTTAATCCTTCAGTTTCCTTATCTACCAAAGAAACAGAATAAATGACTGTGACAGAAGCAACTAAGGAAGGTATTTGGTTAAAAGGGCTACTTAGTGGTCTTGGTTTTTATTGAGACCAAGCTATAATTTATTGTGATAGTTTAAGTGCTATATGCTGGGCTAGGGATCAAGTGCATCATGAATGGACTAAGCACATAGATGTCAGATATCACTTCATCCGTACAGAGAATAGGATCAAAGTGAAGAAGGTGGGCACTGAACAATCCAGCAGATATGTTCACTAAACCGGTTCCAAGGGACAAGTTCAAACATTGTTTGGATTCGCTTAATGTTGACAATTGAAAATAGCCCCAAGGCGAGGCGTTGCAACAGTAGTATTTGTAATTATCTCTTCTGGGTATTTGAGCAGATTCAATTCGAGGTGGAGAATTGTTGGAATGCCTTAAATCCTAATCAGTTATGAAGTCTATCCACACTATGGGACCCCCTCACAATCATATCTCGTATGGGACTCTTTGACCTATACAGTTGGTGCAAGACTTTTTGACTACTGTTGTTGAGTTCAAATATGACTCTATAATTCTGTATGGGAGTTTTACATAAACTCCTTTTATTCTAGGATTTTGTATCATTCAATTTTTTATGGGAACTTTCTTTGTAATTAGTTTTCCTCTCTGAGATAATGAAATTTTTGATCTGTTGTAGCTGTGGACGTAGCCCTCACACATTGTGTGGGTGAACCACGATAAATCTTTGTGTTCTCTGTATGTGATTTCTTTTTTCTATTTCTTGATTCTGTAACAGAGGCAATAGATTCATCACATTTAGTCCAGTTGGCTCAATCAGTTAAGTCTCAGCTTTAACTTCCCCTACCATCAATTCATTCACATAGCGTGACTTCCTCATGATGGGATAACTCTCATACGTACGTGAAGAACGAAGGTGACTTAATGTTGTTTTCTTTGTGGGAACATGTAATGAAAAATAAACAGAGGGACATGTGGCTCATTAACTAATTGAGGGTCCCATTGATAACTCTCATACTTATGTGGAGAATGAAGGTGTCTTAATGTTGTTTTCATTGTGGGACCATGTAAGAAAAATAAACAAAGAGATAACCGACTCATTAAGTAATTAAAGGTCCCATTGAAGCCGTTTCCCAGCGGAATTGGAATCCGAATCAGATTATGTTATGCGAGTCCACTTTTTATGATCCGGATTGAAAACTTTCCCCCCCCCCCCTCCCCTTATCTTCGGTAAGAACCACAAAAGATGTAATTCGAATTGAACCATTGGCGTAAATGATCGATTGGTTTTCATCGTCGAAAATGACTACAAGATTTCATTTCAGGATATAATGTAGTAATTTGGATTCCAATTACAAAACCCCCTATTCTTTTTAGGTAATAAGAAAATCAGAGGGGCTCTCAAGGAAGTGGAATAGAAAGACAAAAAAAAAAAAAAGTCAAATGATTCTAAAATGAGATAGAAGTATTATAGAAATTTCATACTGAGAGAGTTGGGGTTTATGTCTTTATGTGGATGGATGACCCCAAGAATCCAATTATGCAGTCCTTTGCTTATTAGAGGTCCCTCTAAAAAAATTTTCCAATTAGAAATTAAAGAAGAATGGCATCTAATCTTAAATACAAATCGCAAATTGCAATCGGTCAAGTCTCATTTTCAACGCCCCTTTTGTCCATTCATCAATGTGACATGTTTCCTAAGTGAGATGGTAACTCTCAATGATAGCAATGAAAATTGAAAACCAATCTATTTAATTTGATTAAGATATTGAAGTACAATTGCACATTCCTCACCCCTTGATCTCAATCAAATACAATGGATTCAAGTGGACGGTCGAAATTATAAAAGAAATTATGAGTTGATGGTAGTGGTTTGCTCGAATAGTTATCCTATAGATGAGTTCTAGGATCTTGTATTTGTGTGAGGAACTCATTTATGGAAGTTGGACGATGGATGTTTGTTTTGAACATTTCTCTGTTGAATCCGATAACAATGAGCTTATATATTACTTGGTTAATCCTTGTCTTCTGCTTCTTTTGCTATTATTAGTTGGACCTGTTGTGGATGATATTTTGATTTTCCATTCCTATTTTGTTGAATGTTCTTTTCACGGTGTTTCTAGGGAGTAAAACTGCACCACAGACTCTTAAGTCGGGAGAGCTATGTAAGAAAAAAATTCCCTATCAAATTGTTTGGTCTAACTTCGATATGTGGTTGACAGAGATTTGTAATCCAAATCCCAAGGGGGTCTCAATCCGAAGGGGGTAGCTCAATTGGCAAAGAGCCTACGCCTCAAGAAGCGGAAGGTACTGAGTTCGACTCCGTTTACTACCTTAGGGCCACTCACACGGAGGTGTTAATTGATGTTTCTTTCCTACTACAGGTACAATGGAATGGTTCTCATTCAACCTCGGAATGACCCGATCCATGTAGTTGTCGGGTTAGTATCGACCCGCGGGACTAGTCAGGTCAAAGGTCTAGATACCTGTCATTAACGGAAAAAAAATAAAAAATAAGGGCTCGCAATCAAAATCTGATTGTGTTTGGAGGTTCCACCTTTTAAGATCCGGAATGGAACATTTATTCCATTATTCCATGAATAAATGATCAGCCTGCCATTTATCTTTGGCAAGAACCACAAAGGCAAAAAAGTTTGGATCAGATTGTTGGGCTGGACGATCATAAGGTTCTGATTACTAAAAATGGCTATAGGGTTTTATTTTGGAATATAATGTAGTAATTTGAATTCTCAATCCTAAACCCCTTATTCTGTTGAGGTAATAAGAAAGGAGGATAGGTTCTCTGGGGTGAGAAGGGGTTGATTAAATTCATACAAAAAATGATTGAAAAATAATCAAATTGGACATTAAACCTCAAACCCTTTGCATATGAAAAGTAAAATAAAATTTACATCTAATAAGTGTAAATATAGTAAGAAATTTAAGTAGTTTATATAATTGTAGACGCTTAAATTTTGACGAACAAATTCAAGTCAATTTTTTAAAACTTGAGGTAAATAAATTATTATCTAAGCATACAGAATGTGTAAATAAATATATTTTTTTTACAAATATGATAGCCAATAAGACAAGATAAATTAAAATCAACAATAAGAATAGTAAAATAAAATATTTTTTATTTTTTTATTTTTATTTTTGGAATGGTCATAGTCGGATCAACATAGCTTGTGTGGATAGCTTAAAATCGATTTGTATGGTCCGATATGGTAGCATAAAATAACATGAGATAATTTTTATGTTTATTTAAAAAATAAATAAATAAATATAATAAAATACAATAAAAAATGGAAAAAAGATAGTTACCACCCTTATAACTTACTTTAATGACGATTGAACACCCAAGTTTTAGAAAAAGACAAATACCTCATCTAAAAACACTATTAAAATACAAATAGACCCACGCCGTTAGAAATATTCCATTAGATGCTAATGGTGGGAGTCTAATATTTTCTTAATAACCAAATTAACCTTTTACAATGGTGACTGACCCAAAAAAAAAAAAAAAGAATGGAGACGATGGCGGTGGGTTTTCTCTTCACCAAAAAGGAAAAAAAAAACTCAAAGAACTTGAAATCGAGTTCTTCAACAACAAGAAAATAGAAAGTGCTGATGGGTGGAAAAGTTAGGTTAAAAAATTATGTTTGTATTCTCGATCAAAATCTATTTTCGGGGTCGCGAATCGTTTGCTGCAGGCGTAGTCTCTCTCAAGATACAGGCACGAACAAAGTCTTATGCTTGTTTTGCAGACAAAAGGTAAGATGGATTGATGAACCAAAGTAACAAGAATGACTCCCTTGCCTTTTAGTTTGGATCGGTAGTATCCTCGTCGAAAATGGGCTCTGATGGTGTCGTTGGCATCCAAGCTCCCTAAATCTAGAAATTTTTCTTTTTTTTTCTTCAGGAATTGTACTGAGACCCTAGCCACACATTTTCCTTGAAGTATCCTATTTCTCTTTGGGGCAATTGTTGATATGCATGGTCATTATGAACAAAACAACATTAGCCACCGCAACACACAAAAAATCTGAAGTCCATTGCTCGTTATTGCCCTTGGTCTTATGACTTCTTCCCTCCAGATATTTATTCGCCATGTGTTGTTCTTCTTAAACTCTGTTCGCCCTTCTGATCGTTACTGTCTCCCTATATTTCTCAAGAAAACTTTACTAATAAACAAAAATGAAATAAACAAAGTAAATCCTTTGCTTGAAGAGAGGATTTTTCCCTTGCATAAATCCTTTGCTTGAAGAGAGGATTTTTCCCTTGCACTACTAAAACGAAGAATAATGGATGAAGATGATGCAAATCAGAAGTGAAGGAGACAATGGAAAATCAGAAGGGAAGTTGTCTTTTCGCACTCTGTTTCTTCTTTCTTCAGATCTTGATTTTTTTTTTTCCTTATTCCTGGGGTTGATGGCTGTCGCCGTGATTTTGAAGAACAAACTGTCCGGCGGTCTTCAACCATGAGATAGAAATGGCTGATTTTTAAAAATGGCATATGATTGAAAATTTGAACTTTGTTTGGGGTAGAATTGTCTAGAGAAAAATTTACTTTAACTCCGTTAAAATTGGGGTTGTTTGTCTTTTCTTAAAACTTTGGTGTTCAACTGTCATTAAGGTAAGTTACAGGGGAGGTAACTGTCTTTTTCCCTAAAAAAATATAAAAAATAAAAATAAAAATAAAAGAAAAAGAAATCTAAATCTGTTTTTTAATTAATTAATTAATCAATAAAATTAATAAAGCAAACATTCAAATAAATAAAAATA
>JAMYWD010000104.1:0-41000 GCA_028583415.1 Protea cynaroides
CGCAAACCAGGAAGTCGCACCCATTGTCTTCTATAAGCAATTCTCGGTTTGTCCACATTGAAATCTGTCTCCCAACGTTGGAGACGCGGCTGCTGCCCATTAACTCTAATAGCACCTCGTCTCCAAACAGCCAATAAATCAGTAGCAGAGAAAAAATGGAAAGTGAAAAAACCTTTCCCCATTACTGTCATCTCGAATCGAATCCCTCCCCATTGCTTAGAGAGATTTCGATATATGTCTTGCAATTGCAAACCTCGTGAAAACAGTTTACCAATTAGAGCCAAAGAGTTTTTCTACACCTCCATGTCATATACCTCCTGAGGAATTGCAACCCTTGTAATGCCTCCTTCATGTACCGTTTCTCGTAATCGAGAGAGACTAGAAAACCAGCAGCCACCGCAGCAAAGCTGTGACTTCCCATCGCTCCACCAGAATTATTCACCTCAGCTTTGTGAGTATTTACTTGTCCTTCAACAGAACCAGTCTGATCACCTTCAACACCAACAAAAACTGCACACCCCATAGCAATATCCTTTCCTTTTTCTCTATAAGTCCATCACCGTTTCTTACGATTGGCTCTCCTACCTCTATCCCCCCATGCACCATCAAAAGGAAATCTTCCTGCATTCTGCATATCCAGAGAGGCAACAACATTTGCTAGTAAACCTTCAGAAGCCCCAGCAGTAACTCTATCGTCAACCCCTATAGAGCCTTGAATAATCGAAACAAAGAAAGAAATTATTCGGCGACTATTAAAAGACCTATCCCTCTCCTTATCAAAAGATATCATCCCCTCCAGATTCATCGGATCAACCACAGGATCAATGGATGGCTGAAAAAGTGAAAAGCACAAACCGAATCCAACTCTCGACCCAAAGAAACCCTGCTTAATTCCCTTGCGACTCCAGTGACGCTAGTGACTCCAGTAGTCGATAACAGATCAAAGTGAGCAACCGACGACAGGTTCATCGAAACTGAATCTATCAAATTCTCAAATATAAAGGTACATGAACAGCCATTTGATCCCCATCAAAATCTGCATTGAATCCCTTACGAACTAATGGATGTAAACAAATAGCACGTCCTTCCACTAAAATGGGTTGGAATGCCTGTATGCCTAATCTATGCAAAATGGGTGCTCTATTCAGCAATACAGGATGCCCTTGCATAACTTCTTGAAGTATTCTCATACATTTGGTTCTTTTTCCCGAATTTTACTTTTAGCAACCCCTATGTTGGAAGCAACATGTTGTCTAATTAGACCACGAATTACAAATGTCTGGAAAAGCTCTATTGCTATTTCGCGGGGCAATCCACATCGATGTAATAAAAGCGAAGGGCCCACAACAATGACGGAGCGCCCCAAATAATCGACCAAGCTTTTGTAGAGAAAACAATTGGAATAACGGACTTGATTCAGCAGTAACCCTAGAACTACCTGTAATATTAGGGTTACCAGAACCCACACCAATAAGGTTTGAAGCATTAGGGTTAATCGTGAGTAAGTTATTAGGGTTCCCCACCTACATTCTTGGAACAGGAGTGTTATTCCTTTCTGGTATAACATGCACAAATTCCCCTCCATCAGCAAAAGCATCAACTCTGCATTAGGGTTTGTCGATATACCAGTATTCTCATTCAAACTTCACTAACTTCTTCTGCCCTTAGAACCTGACTAAAGCCAACAAGCAAACCTGCTCCTCTCCCGTATCCACTAGAAATACTACTTGTCCCTGCACCAGGAACCGGTGGCATATTATTGCCGACAACAGCCATACAAACTGCAGAAACCCTACCAATGATACCTTCTCTCACTAGGAAACCCCAGACCTTCTCTCACTAGAAAACGTCATCCACCAACCAAATATTAAATTTTCTATTCTTTTACTTTTCTATTAATCTGATCTGATGTCATGCTTTATAAGATTGTTTGTGCATCTTACATGTCATCTAATATCTGTTATATATATGTTCATGCATATTTATTTATGTTTTTCTTGTGATATTGATGATGAAGATAGACATGTGCTTATGTGTGGTTAGTTTGTTGGATGGGGAGAGGTTGTAGCATTAAACCATTCATCACAATGATATCGTCATATCGCTATTACATTAGTGGAGCTAGTACGTCATAGGGTATTAGGGGGGTGCTCACGGTGTATGGCTATAAGCTCTGCCAGTGAACCCTAGCTCTATCTCTATGGGCGTACTGAGGAATGCTGGGATAAGGCCTTGGACACATCTGGATAACATTTAGGATTGATTAAACACGAACCTAGTCTGCAAGCCCTCGCTAGTAGGGGCATACGTACTGGTATGGGATAGAGTATCAGGGGAGAATGTTGGTGGTGTGTGATGTAAGACCCGTATCGAACTAATCGGTCTTACCACCTTGTACCAGGTCTACCTATCATGGTCGAGCCAAGTGGATCAAGTGCGTGAAGAAACCACAAGACCAGGTATGAAATTTAACTCAAAACAATAAAAAATGAGTGTGTGGTTGCATGCCTAAACAGGTATGTCCAACCCCACCACAAAAGAGTCCAACCCATGACTTTTTGGTCGTGGGGTCGCATGTCTTAAAAAATGTAGGGTCGACGGATTCTGCGACCCTACATCCGACCCTACGAGAATAGTCAGAAATCGAAAATTAGGAAACCTTCCTAATCCGAAGGGGTTCTTTCCTAAACTCATTAGGGCATATTTGGAGGGTTTTTCTCTATAAATAGGATGTCGTTTAGCCTCTTTCACTCATTTAGAACCCTAATTGAAAGTGAGAGAAAGAGAAGAGAAGGAAGAGAATGAAAATTGAAGAAGAAGACTAAAGGAAGAAGAAATTCAGAGAAACCTCTGAATCTCAACAAACCCAAGGTATGAACCTAAATCCCTATATGAATTAGGAGCCTAGAATAGTTTATGAAGAATATAGGATTAGGAGAAACCCAAATCATCTATCCATGGACAAAGTTCCAAGGGAATCCATGGAGGAAATCATTGTGGACAATGGATAGTGTATAAAAATTATAGTTTGAGCCATAGAACGATCATAGGAAGGACCGTGATGATAAGCCAAAGGATCCAAACATGAAAGAATGGACTTAAAAGTGAAAGGTCGACCAAGAACACGTGTGGTCACACGTAGGGTCGAATGATATCCGACCCCACGAGACCACATGATCGACCACATGCCCTCGGGAAGTCCCAGGGAGGGTGTGGTCGCACGTAGGGTCGAATTATGTCTGACCCCACCTGCGACCCTACACCCTGGGGTCACAGAAACTGAGACCCCAGGTGCTACCCCACCTGCGACCCCTCAGCTTCTGTTATTCTAAACATATTGAAATTAATTCTAATTAAAATCTATCGACTTGTTAGGTCTTTCCAGTGGTTTAAAAGTGAATTATAAAGCTTGAACGAGGATCTACTAGCAATCAAAGGTGAGGAAATAAGACCTAAACTAATTGGCTAATAATAAACTATTTTGTTTATTAAGTCCGATGCCATGAATGATTCTATGCTTGTATGCGTGTAATGTGCATTTAACATGTCATCCAATATTCCTGCTATTAATGTTCATGCATATTTAATTTTGTTTATTTATAACATGATGATGATGCTGATGCTAAGAATAGGCATGTGAATGTTTGTGTGTGGTTAGTGTACTTGATGCGAGTAGGGCATCAGGGGAAGTGTGATGTGGTGCGGTCCTAAGCACTTTAACTCTATCTCTACTCAAGTCTTATCCACTGACATCGTCATATCACCATTACCTTAGCAGAACTATTACATCGTAGGGCATCAGGAGTGTAGTCTCCGACTGCTCGGGGGGGCCTTAGCTCTATCTCTATGGACGTATTGAGGGATGTTGGGGTGAGGCCTTCAATACACTGTTTGACATTAAGATTGGTTAGCTGCGAGCCCAGTTTGCAAGTCATCGCCAATAGGGGCTTATGGTATGGGTAGGGCATCAGTAGAAGTGTGATGCGGTGCGGTCCTAAGAACTTTAGCTCTATCCCTATTCCATGGTGGGGTGGATGTGGATGACAATAGTGTTTGATCCATTGGGTGGGCTTACACACCCGTGTATAGAGGTACAGCGGCCACCAAACCTTTCTATTGCACATTGCAAACTTATGAACCAAATCAAAGATATGAATTGAATGCATGCATATGTTTGTTGCATTATTTTGTTTGCTCAGTGAGCCGTATGTGTGCTCACCCTTTCGACGTCGACTATTTTTAGTTGATGATGCAAGTACCACCGTAGAAGATTATATGAATGCTCCGATGTATGGACATGTGACGACGATGGACGCAGAAGTTATGATGGAGTCGCATGATTTGTCATGCGAGTGCAACTCATGCGTCTTCGATTAGATTTTGTTTAAATTATACAGACGATGTAATTGATTAAATTATTTTATTTTATGTCTTAGTTTTTTTTTAAATGATTGGATAATTTATTTATGTTATCATCTTTAGACTCTCAGTTCATTTAATATTAAAGACTTCTGCTATCGTGTATTTATTCTGATTTTGATTGTGGATGTGTATGATTTAAGCAAATGGACACAGCCTATTCGAGATCCTGATTGAACCGTTGGTTTATTGATGGTTCATCACACCATTCTGGTTGGTACAGAATTGAGGTGTGACAACTTGGTATCAGAGCCCTCAGGCCTTGCCCATTAAACCTAAATACATTCACGATTGTGGCTATGAATTGAGTTAGGATAAATTAAAAGCTTTAATACAAACACACCATAAGCACCTGTGTTGGTTGAGACCAAACTTAAACAAGATAATAATGTACATATAAAAGATGGAACCATATATATATATATATATATATATATATATATATATATATATATATATATATAGACAGAAGAAAAAGAGAATCTAAATGTATTCCGATAAATAAATAACATATGGTATAGTCTACAAGTCGGATAGTTGCCTGAGTATACAAAGGATATAGTACAATAACAAGAATGAAGCATTTGTAAAGCAAAAAAATTGGAATACCGAGTTGGTACTCACAAGATGTGAAACTCGATGTATGATTGGGAAAGAAGAAAAATGACTAGTAACGCCTAAATCCCTGCAAAGGTAAAGGAAAAGATCTCAGGCTGAATGCAACAGAGATAGGAGAACAATAGCTATACACCAAAAATTAAGAGTAACTACAAGAAGATAAAGTTATACTCCTGGGTGAGATGGAGACTCAGAGTAAGATCCACCACAAGTTGATCCATTACCCGTTGAGCATTAAGAAGAGGTTGCAACTTGACCCCACCACTATCTGGGTCGAGAACGGATAATGAAAAATCATCTGAGAAGATGCTAAATAATGATAATCAGATTGGAGCAAATCAAATGAGGTGAACAACCAGGCCACTCCAGTCAATCTACCTGGACTACCGAATGCCTTGGCTACGGTTGTAATAAACTTGGCCCAATAAAATACAAGAGCAACAACAGATGAGACCGACTATGCAAGTTGCCATGGAAATCACTATCTAAGTTGCTAATACTACACCAACACCTCCGGGTCAAATCAAGTACGATACCAATTAATAGCAACACTGTACCCCTAGCACCTGTTAGCTGTAACATAGTGCCTACCATACAGCAAGTCCCAATAATGCACACCCTAGTGCAGAAGCTTGGTGCACAAAAAGTAGTGTATCAAGGTGGTTACCCTTATCAGTCACCTATGTATGGGGCCTTTGCTCAGTATCAGTTGGACCACTTTCGACTGATCGAGCATTTTCTGACAATGAAGCCTAAAGAATATAATGGTAAACCAGTAGATCCTTTGTGGCCAGCTCAGTGGATCAACGAGATGGAAAGGAATTTCATGATGATGACGGTTAATGAGGAGGAGAAAGTATTGTGTACAACATTTATGCTGAAAGGCGATGCACACCACTGGTGAAAGTCCACTTGAACTTATCTGTTAACCAAGCATGCCCATTCTTTGAGAAGTACTTTCCCAGAAGTTTCAGAGATGCTATGGAGAGAAAGTTTCTGAGTTTATATCAGGGACAGATGACTGTGGATGCATACCAACAGCGTTATGAAGAGCTATTTTTCTTTGCACCTACTAGCGTGCAAGAGGAAAATACTAAGACCCGAAGGTTCGTCATGGGACGTAAGGGAAGCATTCGTGAGCATGTTCTGGGACTGAAAAAGAAAGTTTACAATGAAGCAGTACAGATTGCTCGAGTGATAGAGTCGAGCCAGAAGGAGAGCTATTTTGCTCAGAATAGAGGTATCAAGAGGCCAAATGGGAATTCTTATAACGGAGGGAACACAAGGACGTTCAAACCCTTCCGTACTCAAGCTTTAATGCTGCAGCTAAGACTACTCCAATAGCCCAACAGCAAGTAAAGCAAAATAATGAAGGAGTAAAATGCTATAACTACAATCAAGTGGGACATTATTCCAGGGAGTGTCCTAAGCCCAGGAAGCAGCTACATCAAGGAAAGGTATATGCAGTTACATCTAAGGAGGTTGTCGCATCGCCTGATGTGGTCACAGGTATGACCTGAATCTTTCATTTTGTGTTACATTGTGTGAGCATGTAGACTAAATTAAAATAAATCATAGGTATCGTACTTATTAATGGCATACCCGCTAGAGTACTCTTTGATTCTGGAGCTACTCATTCTTTTATATCTGTGACATTTGGAAAGAAGCTAAATTTACCCCTCAGATCTTTAGACTATAAATTACTTGTGTGATCGCCTATGGGATTAGGAGTGGAACTAGAAAAAGGTTATGGACCATGTCCAATTCTTATCGGCGAGAATATTTTGGATGCAACCCTAATTCAACTCGAGATGGCAGACTTTGACGTTATCTTGGGAATGGATTGGTTAGCTCGGCATTCTGCAAACCTATTATGTGCAGAAAAGAAACTGACATTTAAAGACAAGGAAGGAGCAGAGTTTAGTTTTACGGGAACCAAACTTTTCCGTAAACGAAAACTCATCCTCTCTGCATTAAAGGCTAGAAAATGCCTCGAGAAAGGAGGAGTTGGGTATCTAGTATCCGTGGTTGATCTCACCAAGGAAGCACCACAAATGGAGGATATTGATGTTGTGCGTGATTTTCCAGATGTATTTCCTAAGGAACTACCAGGACTACCACCCGATTGAGCGACAGTTCGTTATAGATCTGATACCCGAAGCTGCACCAGTATCTAAAGCACCCTATCGAATGGCTCCTACTGAATTGAAGGAATTAAAGGTACAGTTACAGGAATTACTGGACAAGGGTTATATCAGACCCAGCATATCACCATGGGGAGCTCCAGTATTGTTTGTAAAGAAGAAGGACGATAGCGTTCGACTGTGTATAGACTACCGAGAATTGAATAAGCTTACAATCAAGAATCTGTACGCGTTGCCTCGGATCGATAACTTGTTCGATCAGTTGCAAGGTGCCAAGGTGTTCTCCAAGATTGATCTTCGGTCAGGATACCATCAGTTGAAGATTAAGGAAGGTGATATTCCAAAGACAGCATTCAGAACAAGATACGATCATTATGAATTTTTAGTCATGTCTTTTGGATTGACTAGCGCACCCGTAACTTTTATGAAACTCATGAATTGGGTATTCCATGATATGTTGGATACGTTGGTCATCGTATTTATTGATGATATATTGGTCTACCCCAAGGACAAGAAAACTCATGTCGTAAATCTAAGAGCCGCTCTGCAGTGACTAAGGAAAGAGAAGCTTTAAGCCAAATTTACAAAGTGTGAGTTTTGGCTAAATGAAGTCACTTTCTTAGGCCATGTTGTATCCGATGAAGGAATTAAAGTGGATCATAGCAAGATTAAAGCCATTGTGAAGTGGGAAGCTGTAAGACTCGTACTCCGTAAACCCGGTCTAAACCTTGGTTTTGTGTCGTAGCAGGTCTTCCGATCATCACCGGGCCAGACGGGACGAGCGGATGACAAACAGGTACGAAATCGGATCAAAGACGGTCAAATAATCATCATTTTATGTTGACCGGTCGATGGTACCGATCTTGGTACCGGTCGACCGGTCAGCTCTACGCAGCTGAGTGCGGAGATCCGGAATTGGATCTCTGTAGGTCCCATTTTCCTAAACCCCAATGCCTGAACATTCCTAATCTTAATAGGGTTACTAAACCCTAATGTTAGCCTATAAATACACCCTTAAATCTCCTCAAATCCTTTCCATTGTCTCTCACAAACCCTAGAGAGGAGAAGGAGGTTGGAAAAGAGAGGAAGCTAGGAAGAAGAAGAAGGTGCCGCCATTACCGTTCGACGACGCTCAAGTTACGCCAGTCAACGGTAAGTGTTTAACCACTCTTCTTACCCTATGACTCTAGGATAGTGGTGTGGGTGGATCAATACCATGCAAAGTAGGTATTGATCTAAGACTCCAATTGGACCTTAAAACCCTAAGTTTTTGTCAAACCCTAGATTCGAGTACCGAGATGATATTCATCGAAATAAGACTTGAATGAGTTGGGGATAACTCTAACTCAAAGATTAGACTTAGAATGAATAGAAGAAACCCTGAAAATCCAAGGTAAACGATCGACGGCAGTCGAAAAACCAAGTGTATGGTCTTCCGGAGACATACCGGTCGACCATACCGGTTGCTAGTTTGCTCACAAAGCTGCAATCGGTATGTTGCGACCAGTCAGCTCTGAAAGGCTGGTTTTGGACTTTGTTGATTTTCGACCAACGTGAAACCTTAAGGAAACTATTCTAATGAAACCCTAATAATATTGTAGGACTTTATGACTTCCCGTTTGGATCTTGCGACGTGGAGCAAGCTAACAAACGAGCGTCAGGTAAGGGAATCTGACCTAAACCTAATAATTAATGGACAGTAAGTCGATGTTAATCACCTGATTATATATGATGTGATGTTTGTGCATATTCACATGCCATCTTTTAATTTCAGTTATTATTACTATTCATGCATTGATAGGATGTGATTGTTAAGCATGTGATTATTTTTGTTAGTGTGTGAAGTGGGGCATGGGCCTGGGATCACTCCTCACACTAGCACTTTTTGTAGTATTCTGTCTTAACATGCTTGGTACGAGTGGGGCATCAGGGGAAGGTCGTGGTACGGTGGTCTCAGATGTTGATGCTGGCCTGGCCATGGTTATGTGACATTGTGGTCTCCGAGGTCGACGCTGGCTTGTCTACGATGCTTTCGCTCTATCCCTATGCCGTAGGGAGTTATGTTGGGATAGGGTCTACCTGCGTTATGTTTCTATCCTAGTGGGTTAGTTGCGGATAGGGCATCAGGGGAGGTGTGGGAATGCCTTAGCTCTATCTCTATGCCGTAGACGGCTGTGCTGGGATAAGGCATACATTGATGACTTATAGGATTGGTTAGTTGCGAGCCCAGTTTGCAGCCCCCGTAGGGGCTCATAAAATGATTGTTACTCATGCATAATATTGTGAAACTGTCTGATTGTCTTACTGAGCTAAGTTGTGAGCTCACCCTTTGTATATATACATGTTTTTAGATGTTGATGCAGGTTATACGGTGGATGACTACATGAACGCTCCGACGTATAGTGATGTTGCTGCTTTGGGTGTACAGGCAGGAGAGGACGAGCATGACGCTTTATGCGAGTGCCCTTTCTACGTGTACCTTTGATTGGATTTTTCTATTTGTTCCAGTTATTTTCAGTTGGATTAAGTGGATGTAAGGATATGATATTTTATGTTTGGATTTGAATAATTGGATATTCTATTTAATTTATCAATAGATTCTCAGTTCATTTACTTAAAGACTTCCGCTGTATTATTTATATTCTGATTGTGGTTACGTGCAATGGGTTTGTATGAGTGGACACGGTCTATTCGAGATCCTGGTGTGAACCGTTGGTTCAATGACGGTTCACTCACACCATTCTAGTTGGATCAGAATTGGGGTGTGACAACTTGGTATCAGAGCTCTCGGGCTCTGTCCAACAAACCATATTGCACTTAACTAAGTCGATGAACTGAGTTAGAAATATTAAAAAAAATTTAATACAAACACACCCTAAGCATTGTTTGATACCTGAGACGGATTAAGAAAGAGCATAATATTCTATACTAAATATGAAACTTAACATGTGCACATACACTTGTTAGGTGAAACATGAAAACTTTCATTAAATAAGAAAATGAGTATCAGATAAAAATAGTGCTACAGGGTACAGTCCACAAAACCGGACGCCATCTCGTTATATAAACCGTCGAGAGACAAAGTGAAAGTAAATCATGGGGTAGGGGGCCTAGGAGGTATAGGGTCTGCTATATCATAATCTCGCTCGTAAGCGACCCTAAGCCAATGCACCTGGTCCTGAGTCGCCCGTAGGCTACGAGCCAGACGTCCCAACTCTTGACCCATCTCTCGCTGAGACTCTAGGATGACCCTCTGGGTGTCCCTGATCTCAGTGAACATACTCAACACCGGGTCTGGAGAGGGATGAGACGGTCCAACTGTAGAGGTAGATGGTGGTGCTGCAGGTGTAGGCTGTGGAGCTGGTGCTGGTACACCCTCTGCCCTATCCTCGTCTCCTCGTCATCATCACGCTCGATCTCTACTGCATAGGCCACATTGGCTGCTACTGCTGCTGCTGCTACGGCTGCTACCCTCCTGAGTGGAAGAGGGCGAGCCTCCAACTCATCATCGCTAACGGGCAGATCGACCATCTGCATCCTCTGAATAGCCTCCCAGTCAATGTTGGATGTCATGGTATCCTCAACAGTCACCTCGCCTCTCATGCTCACACCCAGGTGACGTAGAAGGAAGGTGATGAGACGACCGTATGGAAGGTTACTGGCCTGATCGGCCAGGGTCGCCTGATGCATGGTCCGGATGATGAGGTAAGGGAGAGAGACCCGCTCCCTGTGCGCACGCAGAGAGGTGATGTACCGAGTGAGCCGAGATAACTCACCGTAATGGCCGCTCCGGGGGCACAATGTCGCGGCTGGATAATGCGGCTATAGACTCGAGCTAGAGGCTTCAGACTAGCCGCCTTCATAGGAGCCCCAGGATTTAGGATCTGCTCTGCGATCTCTCGGCGTAGGTCCTCACTCAGATAGCCCTTCACCTTTGGAGGGCAGTATACCAAGTCTCCATCATTGGGTACCCCCAGCAGGTCAGCTAATTGGTGGGAGTTGAAGGAGATGGGGACACCCTTGACGTAGCTGGAGATGCGCAAGTCCCTACCCTGGTTGGGATCGTTGACATCCCCATGCAGCTCCAGGTTAGCATAAAAATGCTTAACCAGGTTGGGGTGAGTGGTATCTGTGTAGGAGATTACAGGTACCTACCCAAGTGCGTCAAAAGTTGCTCGCACATCGAACCTCTCCAACTGATCCAAGTTGACTCGCCGCCCAGATTCGATGTTTTTGCTATCAAACCAGGGGAAACGAGCTTGTGCCTCCAAGGAACGAAACCAACGCTCGTCAAGTTGTGGAGCTGGTGGCTGAGAAGCGCACACGCTCAAGCCATGAGGACGTTTGCCAAGAGCACGTCGTGGAGCCATTAAACTGCAAAACAAAAGAAAATAAGAAGAAAATGTTAGATTTTGTCAAAATTTCGACAGCATAACGACTTTAAATTGGGAAAAAGCCTCGAACTCACCCAAAAACTTGGGGAGGAGGACTTACGTAACCCCCACACTCTTCAACAAACCAATCACAGACAATTACAATAAGAAATTTCAGGAATTGTAAATGTAGCCGGTATACCTGCCAGAGTACTATTTGACTCTGGGGCCACGTACTCCTTTGTTTCTATTTCCTTTGGAAAGCGAATGGAGTTACCAATCAAGCACTTAAACCCAAGCTTGATAGTTCGCTCTCCGCTAGGAGTTGAAGTGGCTTTGACTGAATATTATGGACCATAAACTGTATGTATTGAGGGCCGAGACTTAGAAGCAAGTCTGGTACTACTCGAGATGGCAGACTTTGATGTCATCTTGGGAATGGATTAGCTAGACCATCATTCAGCTATCCTATTATGTAGTGAAAGGAAGCTTGTGCTTACAGACAAAAAAGGAAAGGAGTATAGCTTCACTGGGATCAAGCTACCTAGGAAGCGGAAGCTGATCCTCTCCGCCCTAAAAGCCAAGCGATGCTTAGAGAAAGGGGGAGTGGGGTATCTAGTATCTATAGTCGACATCACGACGGAGTCACACAAGATGAAAGATATAGATGTGGTTCAAGAGTTCCCAGATGTATTTCCAGAGGAGCTTTCAGGTCTACCATCGGACAGGGCTACAGAGTTTGTAATAGACCTTATGCCAGGTTCGGCACCGGTGTCTAAAGCACCATACAGGATGGCCCCTACCGAGTTAAAGGAGTTGAAGACCCAGTTACAAGAATTGTTAGATAAGGGTTTCATATGACCTAGCATATCACCTTGGGGAGCACTGGTATTATTTGTCAAGAAGAAGGATGGAAGTGTAAGGCTATGCATTGACTACCGTGAACTGAACAAGTTGACGATCAAGAATCGGTATCGTTTGCCTAGAATCGATGATCTGTTCGATCAATTGTAGGGTGCAAAGGTTTTCTCAAAGATTGATCTCCGATCAGGGTATCACCAACTGAAGATCAAGGCCGAGATATTCAAGACCGCTTTCAGGATGAGGTATGGGCATTATGAGTTTCTAGTCATGTCATTCGGGTTGACCAACGCCCCAGCGTCATTCATGGAACTGATGAACCGAGTGTTTCATGATATGTTGGACACTTCGGTCATCGTATTCATCGATGACATATTGGTCTAGTCAAAGGACATGGAGACTCATACAACGCATTTGAGGGCAGCCCTACAATGGCTAAGACAAGAGAAGTTTTATGCTAAGTTCAAGAAGTGCGTGTTTTGGCTGAAGGAAGTAGCTTTCTTGGGCCATGTAGTATCTGAAGACGGTATCAAGGTTGACCCAAGTAAGATAACTGCTATAGTAGGATGGGAAGCACCAAAATCTATTGCGGAGATTCGTAGTTTCCTTGGGTTGACTGGTTATTATAGAAGATTCGTGGAAGATTACTCCAGGATCGCTGTTCCACTCACCAGATTGACCAAGAAGGGGGAGAAATTCATATGGACAGATGAATGCGAGAAGTGCTTTCAGACTTTGAAGTCAAGACTAGTCTCTGCACCTATCTTGACCATCCCAGAACCAAGCGTACCGTTTACTTTATATACGGATGATTCAGGGTTGGGTATTGGGTGTGTATTGATGCAAGGAGAACAGGTGATTGCTTACGCATCAAGACAGTTAAAGGTGCATGAGAAGAACTATCCTACGCATGATTTGGAGTTAGCAGCGGTTATACATGCAATCAAGACTTGGAGACACTACTTGTACGGTGAGAAGTTTCAGATTAAGTCAGATCACAAGAGCTTAACTTATCTTTTCACTCAAAAGGATCTGAATATGAGAAAGAGGAGATGGGTGGAATTGTTGAAAGATTATGATTGTGACATCCAGTACCATCCGGGTCAAGCAAATGTTGTGGCTGACGCATTAAGCAGAAAGTGGGCATCGAAACCTGAGGCAAGACCAAGTACAAATGCTGCATTATGTGCCGCAGCCTCAAGTTCAATGGAAATTGATGAAGAACATATTATAGAGACTGCAGAAGATCCAGTTGAGCAAGGCTTAATTCATAAGTTCACCATGATGTTCGCCGCTTTGAGGATCTCACCGGATCTAGTTCATGAAGTCAAGGTAGCAATCCTACAGGATCTACATCTCAAGACAGTGCAAGAAGACTTAGAGAAGGGTACGAGCAATCCTGACTTTACCTTGGATTCAGACAAGGTACTCAGGTATCATGGACGGTTATGTATACCTGAGAGTGAAGACTGCAATATCAGAGATCGAGTTATGACTAAATCTCATTACACTCCATATTCGGTACATCCAGGAAGTACCAAAATGTACCATGATTTAAGAAGACTATATTGGTAGAGGGGTATGAAAGCAGATATAGCTCGTTTCGTGTTCCAATGTCAGAATTGTCAACAAGTTAAAGCAGAAAGGCAGAGACCCACAGGTTTACTACAGCCATTACCGGAACCTGCATGGAAGTGGGATTGTATCACCATGGATTTCGTCACTGGCCCACCCTTGACACCAAGGTCAGTGGATGCAGTTTGGGTTATAGTCGACCAATTCACCAAGACAGCTCGATTTATTGCGGTCAGACCTCAGTATACCATGGAGAAAATGGCCAAGTTATATGTTGATAATATAGTCAGACTTCATGGTGTCCCAGAGAGTATAGTATCTGACAGAGATCCCCGTTATACATCGATGTTCTGGGAAGGATTACAGAAAGCTATGGGAACAAAGTTGAAGTTCAGTACAGCTTTTCACCCTCAGACGGACGGACAGTCAGAACGAACTATTTAAATTTTAGAAGATATGCTCCGAGCTTGTGCATTGGATTTCAAGGGAGCTTGGGACGAGAAGCTATCACTTATCGAGTTCGCTTATAACAACAGCTATCAGGCTACGATTCAGATGGCCCCATATGAAGCACTCTATGGGAAGAAGTGTCGTATACCTCTGTTATGGAACGAGGTGGGAGAAAGAAGAGAATGGGACCTATTATGGGACATACAATGCTAGCATTGGTCCTGATAAACCCCAATTTATTACTTCTTCTCCACCAATAATGCCCACTCCCTCAACTCGTTCCAAAAAAATGGGATTCGGTGTAATAAATTTTTGATATTCAGCAATGTAGGACCGGAGTTTGTTGAAGAAACTTGTCGAGTGATTGATCAGATCAAGGAAAGAGTAAAGACAGCTCAAGTTCGACAAAAACACTATGCGGATAATCGATGTCGAGATCTGGAGTTTGCAGTGGGTGACAAAGTATTCTTAAAGATATCACCGGTGCGAGGTCTGAAAAGGTTTGGTAAGAAGGGGAAGCTATGCCCCAGGTATGTGCGACCATATGAGATATTGACCCGACGTGGTAACGTAGCATATCAATTGGCTCTACCACCATCTATGTCAAGTGTCCATGATGTGTTCCATGTATCATTATTGAAAAAGTATGTCAGAGATCCATCGCACATCTTGACCGCTGATCCCCCAGACTTGACTGAAGACTTAACATTCGAGGTGGTGCCTGTGATGCTCTCAAGTCGAAAGGTACAACAACTTCGAACCAAGGATATTCATTATGTGAAGGTGCATTGGAGAAGCCAAAATTTTGAAGAAATTACTTGGGAAGAGGAGAGCGCAATGAGGAAGGAGTATCCTAATCTTTCGACGATCAAGGTACGTTTAAATTTCGAGGCCGAAATTTCTTTTAAGGGTGGGGGAGTTGTGAGACCTACATGCAAATTTTGGGACAAAATTTCTTTTAAGGGTGGGGGAGTTGTAAGACCCGCACTCCATAAACCCGGTCTAAACTTTGGTTTTGTGTCGTAGTAGGTCTTTCGATCATCACCGGGCCAGACGGGACGAGCGGATGACAAACAGGTATGAAATTGGATCAAAGACGCTCAAATAATCATCATTTTATGTTGACCGGTCGATGGTACCGGTCTTGGTACCAGTCGACCGGTCAGCTCAGCGCAGCTGAGTGCAGAGATCCAAAATTGGATCTCTGTGGGTCCCATTTTCCTAATCCCTAATGCCTGAACCTTCCTAATCTTAATAGGATTACTAAACCCTAATGTTAGCCTATAAATACACCCTTAAATCTCCTCAAATCCTTTCCATTGTCTCTCACAAACCCTAAAGAGGAGAAGGAGGTTG
Source organism: Protea cynaroides (assembly GCA_028583415.1). Classification (NCBI taxonomy): domain Eukaryota; kingdom Viridiplantae; phylum Streptophyta; class Magnoliopsida; order Proteales; family Proteaceae; genus Protea; species Protea cynaroides. The sequence continues at coordinate 15,797 of JAMYWD010000104.1, forward strand.
GAAAAGAGAGGAAGCTAGGAAGAAGAAGAAGGTGCCGCCATTACCGTTCGACGACACTCAAGTTATGCCAGTCAACGGTAAGTGTTTAACCACTCTTCTTACCCTAAGACTCTAGGATAGTGGTGCGGGTGGATCAATACCATGCAAAGTAGGTATTGATCTAAAACCCCAATTGGACCTTAAAACCCTAAGTTGCCGTCAAACCCTAGATTCGAGTTCTGAGATGATATTCATCGAAATAAGACTTGAATGAGTTGGGGATAACTCTAACTCAAAGATTAGACTTAGAATGGATAGAAGAAATCCTGAAAATCCAAGGTAATCGATCGATGGCAGTCGAAAAACCAAGTGTATGGTCTTTCGGAGACATACCGGTCGACCATACCGGTTGCTAGTTTGCACAAAGAGCTGCAACCGGTATGTTGCGACCAGTCAGCTCTGAAAGGCTGATTTTGGACTTTGTTGATTTTCGACCAACGTGAAACCTTAAGGAAACTATTCTAATGAAACCCTAATAATATTGTAGGACTTTGTGACTTCCCGTTTGGATCTTGCGACGTGGAGCAAACTAACAAACGAGCGTCAGGTAAGGGAATCTGACCTAAACCTAATAATTAATGGACAGTAAGTCGATGTTAATCACCTGATTATATATGATGTGATGTTTGTGCATATTCACATGCCATCTTTTAATTTCAGTTATTATTACTGTTCATGCATTGATAGGATGTGATTGTTAAGCATGTGATTGTTTTCGTTAGTGTGTAAAGTGGGGCATGGGCCTGGGATCGCTCCTCACACTAGCACTTTTTGTAGTATTTTGTCTTAACATGCTAGGTACGGGTGGGGCATCAGGGGAAGGTCGTGGTACGGTGGTCTCCGATGTTGATGCTGGCCTGGCCATGGTTATGTGGCTTTGTGGTCTCCGAGGTCGAGCGGCTTGTCCACGATGCTTTAGCTCTATCCCTATGCCGTAGGGAGTTATATTGGGATAGGGTCTACCTACGTTTTGTTTCTATCATAGTGGGTTAGTTGTGGATAGGGCATCAGGGGAGGTGTGGGAACGCCTTAGCTCTATCTCTATGTCATAGACGGCTGTACTGGGATAGGGCATACATTGATGAGATATAGGATTGGTTAGTTGCGAGCCTAGTTTGCGAGCCCTGGCCAGTAGGGGCTTAGGTACTGGTATGGGTAGAGCATCAGGGGAGGGACGGGGGTATCTTAGCTCTATCTCTATTCCATGTTGGGTGCATGTAGGCAGATGGGGGTGTGATCCATGCTGTGCCACACACTCGTGTATTGAGGTGCGGGGGCTACCAAACCTTTCTATAGCACATTGCAAACTTAAACCAGACCACAACATAAAATGATTGTTAGTCATGCATAATATTGTGAAACTGTCTGATTGTCTTACTGAGTTAAGTTGTGAGCTCACCCTTTGTATATATGTTTTTAGATGTTGATGCAGGTTATACGGTGAATGACTACATGAACGCTCCGGCGTATAGTGATGTTGCTTCTTTGGGTGTACAGGCAGGAGAGGACGAACATGACGCTTCATGCGGGTGCCATTTCTGCGTGTACCTTTGATTGGATTTTTATCTATTTGTTCCAGTTATTTTTAGTATGATTAAGTGGATGTAAGGATATGATATTTTATGTTCGGATTTGAATAATTGGATATTCTATTTAATTTATCAATAGATTCTCAGTTCATTTATTTAAAGACTTCCGCTGTATTATTTATATTCTGATTGTGGTTACGTGCAATGGGTTTGTATGAGTGGACACGGTCTATTCGAGATCCTGGTGTGAACCGTTGGTTCAATGATGGTTCACTCACACCATTCTGGTTGGATCAGAATTGGTGCCTGTGATGCTCTCAAGTCGAAAGGTACAGAAACTTCGAACCAAGGATATTCATTATGTGAAGGTGCATTGGAGAAGCCAAAATTTTGAAGAAATTACTTGGGAAGAGGAGAGCGCAATGAGGAAGGAGTATCCTAATCTTTTCGACGATCAAGGTACGTTTAAATTTCAAGGCCAAAATTTCTTTTAAGGGTGGGGGAGTTATGAGACCTACATGCAAATTTCGGGACAAATTTTCTTTTAAGGGTGGAGGAGTTGTAATACCCGCACTCCGTAAACCCGGTCTAAACCTTGGTTTTGTGTCGTAGCAGGTCTTCCGATCATCACCGGGCCAGACGGGACGAGCGGATGACAAACAGGTACGAAATCGGATCAAAGACGGTCAAATAATCATCATTTTATGTTGACCGGTCGATGGTACAGGTCTTGGTACCAGTCGACCGGTCAGCTCTGCGCAGCTGAGTGCGGAGATCCGGAATAGGATCTCTGTGGGTCCCATTTTTCTAAACCCTAATGCCTGAACCTTCCTAATCTTAATAGGGTTACTAAACCCTAATGTTAGCCTATAAATACACCCTTAAACCTCCTCAAATCCTTTTCATTGTCTCTCACAAACCCTAGAAAGGAGGAGGAGGTTGGAAAAGAGAGGAAGCTAGGAAGAAGAAGAAGGTGCCGCCATTATCGTTCGACGATGCTCAAGTTACGCCAGTCAACGGTAAGTGTTTAACCACTCTTCTTACCCTATGACTCTAGGATAGTGGTGTGGGTGGATCAATACCATGCAAAGTAGGTATTGATCTAAAACCCCAATTGGACCTTAAAACCCTAAGTTGCCGTCAAACCCTAGATTCGAGTTCCGAGATGATATTCATCGAAATAAGACTTGAATCAATTGGGGATAACTCTAACTCAAAGATTAGACTTAGAATGGATAGAAGAAACCCTGAAAATCCAAGGTAATCGATCGACGGTAGTCGAAAAACCAAGTGTATGGTCTTCCAGAGACATACCGGTCGACCATACCGGTTGCTAGTTTGCTCACAGAGCTACAACCGATATGTTGCGACCGGTCAGCTCTGAAAGGCTGGTTTTGGACTTTGTTGGTTTCCGATCAATGTGAAACCTTAAGGAAACTATTCTAATGAAACCCTAATAATATTGTAGGACTTTGTGACTTCCCGTTTGGATCTTGCGACGTGGAGCAAGCTAACAAACGACCGTCAGGTAAGGGAATCTGACCTAAACCTAATAATTAACTGACAGTAAGTCGATGTTAATCACCTGATTATATATGATGTGATGTTTGTGCATATTCACATGCCATCTTTTAATTTCAGTTATTATTACTGTTCATGCATTGATAGGATGTGATTGTTAAGCATGTGATTGTTTTCGTTAGTGTGTGAAGTGGGGCATGGGCCTGGGATTGCTCCTGTAAGACCCGTGTCAATATAACCCGGTCTTACCACCTTGAACCAGGTTTACCCATTATGGTCGAGTCAAATGGACCAAGGGCGTGAAGGAGATCGAGATCCCAAGTATCAAATCGACCCAAAAACACTTAAAATAGGGGAAGGGTCGCATACCCAGCTAAGCAGGGTCGGACCTCCCAAAATAGAAAGTCAGACACTCAGTTTTGAAGGGAGGGTCGGACAACTTAAGACCCTAGGGTCGACGGGATCATCGACCCTCGGATTCTGCCGAATATAGAAATTAGGAAATTTCCTAATTTTCGATTGGGATTCTTTCCTAATCTCAAAGGGACTTATTTTAGGATGTTCCTAGTCTATTTAAAGGACGTCCCTAAGCCACTTTCACTCCTTTCACAACCCTAATCGAATTGAGAGAAAGAGAGGAGAAGGAAAGAGGAAGAAGAAAGGGAAGGAAGAGAAATTAAGCCAAAAGAGAAGAGTTGCAGAGAAAGATTATCTTCTCAGGTATGGATACTAATTCCATGAGTTTCTACAGACCTTAGGTTAGTTATTGTTGAGAGTGTGATCTCGGAGAAACCCAAACCATCAATCTATGGTTAGGTTTTCATGGAAAACCCTAGGAGAATGCATGAAAGCTATCTAGGTGGATGATTCATGGTTTCAGACCATGGAATGAATGTAGAATGGAATGTAGGAGCAAGCCAAAGGATTCCAAACACGAAGAATGGATTAAAAGAGGGAATTGGACCAAAGTGCACAGAGGGTCGCACCGAGGGTCGATGACCATCCGACCCTACGTATTCCTGACCATCGACCCTCAGCATTCGGGAAGTCCAGAAAGAGGGAAGGGTCGATAGACCCATCGACCCTAGCATCGACCCTACCTCCGACCCTCAGTTAACAGCATGGTTTTTTATTCCAAATAAATTCTAATTAAATTCTATCGACTTTGTTAGGTCCTCTAGCAATATAATAACACTGTAAAGGTGATTCTAAAGCTTGGAAAAGTATCTTATAGCAAGCTATGGTGAGGAACCTTAACTCCAAACTAAATTGGTTAATAATAAACTGTTTTCTATTTTCTTGAGTCCTATGCTATTCTTGATTCTATGCGAATATGTTTGTAATGTGTATACAGCATGCCATCCAATATTTCTATTACTTGTTCATGCATATTTACTTTATTATTTATAACATGATGATGATGATGATAGGAATAGGCATGTGCTTGTATGTGTGTGGTTGATGTGCTTGATGCGAGCAAGTATCAGGGGAGGTGTGATGAGAACGTCAATAAACGTTAACCTTTGGCGAGTCTCAGCACTTTAGCTCTATCTCTAACTCAAGTCTTGTGCATTGGCATCGTCGTATCGCCATTACTTTAGCAGAACTATTATGTCGTAGAGTATCAGGGGAGGTGGTCTCGGTCCTTGTAGTCTCTGACTCTACCGAGGGGCCTTAGCTCTATCTCTATGGACATTCTGAGGGATGCTGGGGTGAGGCCTTGGATACACTTTTTGGCACTAGGATTGGTTAGTTGCGAGTCCGGTTTACAGCCCTCGCCAATAGGGGCTTACGTGTTGGTATGGCACTATATAGCAATAAACGTAACCTTTGTTATATAATGTTCATGATTGGGTGCATGTGAGTTGATGATAAACGTGATCTTCGGGTAACGTCACACACTCGTGTATAGAGGCGGAGTCAATAAACACGACCTTTGGCTACCTAAACCTTTCTATTGCATACTGCAAACTTTAAAACCGGACCAAAGATATAAATTGACTTTTTGCATGCATATGTATTGTTGCATTGTTTTGGCTACTCACTGAGCCGTGATGTGCGTTCACCCCTCGACGTCGAATATTTTTAGTTGATGATGTAGGTTATACGGTTGAAGATTTTATAAATGCTTCTGCGTACGGGACGGTAGCGGCGATTGAAGCTGAAGCTGAAGTAGATACACACGACTCCTCTTGCGAGTGCAACTCATGAATATTTGATTAGATATTTTATAGGTTTCTTTATTTGGACTTATTGAGACATGTATTTGGTATTTAAATATTTATGTCTCAGTTGAAACAGAATAATTTGTTATTTAAATTTTAATATCACATAGATTCTCAGTTCATCTTATTATAAGACTTCCGCTATTGTGTATTTACTCTGATTATGATTACGGATGTGTGTAAGTTGGATAACGCGGGGATAACCTATTTGAGATCCTGGTTGAACCATTGGTTATTTAGCGGTTCATCACACCATTCTGGTTAGACCAAAATTGGGGTGTGACAACTTGGTATTAGAGCATCCAGGCCTTGCCCGCCGACTAACATACATTCGAGACAATTGTGAACTGAGATAGGATAAAAGTAAAAGCTTTAATATAAACACACTGTAAGTACAAGTGATGATTGAGACCAAATTTAAAAAGAGAATAATGCATATATTAAAGGGAAAACAAGTTACATATAATGAGTGAGAAAAATAAAACGTAAATACATAACTAAAGCAGAGTACAGTCCACAACCCGGACAGTTATTCTGTAGTACAAGGAAAAAATAAAAAGTACACTCAGGAAGCTGGAGGCGAAGGAGGAGGCGGTGCCTCACGATCTCTTTCGTAGTCCTCAGCATAGACTCTAGTCAACCAGGCTATCCGAGTCCGGGTCATCCGTAGACTAGTCGTGAGACCGGCTATCCCTCCGATCGGTCGCACGCGCACCTCTAGGAGCTCTCCCATCCGCACGCTCGATGCGTCCTGAGCAGCCAACAGCTCATCCATCCTCGGGATCAGATCTGCGCCGAGCATCCCCGATCTCCCGCAAGCATCTCCATCATGGCTGAAGGTGGAAGTGAAGGATCAGCCGAATGGGAAGGACCAGTCTCAGGTGCAGGAGCCGCCACAGAAGAAGTACCAACTCCAGCCGCATGTGTAGGTGAAGGCGGTGGTATCGAGTCGACGTCCATATACATACGGTCGTCATCGTCGATCGGATCCACACGAGCTCTAGCAGCAGCAGCAGCAGCCTCAGCATCACCATCTCGACCCAAGTGTGAGGGTGCACCATCGCGTTCCTCTCCTCATCACTAACCTCAGCATCTCGCAGCCCCATCTTGCAGATAGCCTCCCAATCTAGAGGCGACGAGAAGGTCTTCTCCTGGATCTTCTCATCTACCGGATCCACCCCCGCACGGGTCAGGAGCACCGTAATCATGCATCCATAGGGTAGATTACCCCTATGACCGGACAATGTAGCACTAATCATCGTCCGCATGATGATGTAAGGAAGGCGGAACCGGGGCGAGTGCGGATACTGTATATCGAAGGAACGTGTCAGCTGAGAGACCCTTTCATAGTGCCCACTCTGCGGAATCAGATTATGCTGGATAATCTTACAGAAGACCCGTGGAGCTGGATGCAAATAACAGGCTCTCATCTGCCAGCGATCAGGGTGTAACAGCTGGTTGTCGATCTCTACCCTCATCTCCATCTCAACAAACTGTGGCTCTCCCGGCGCACAGTACACCATGGGGCCGTCATAGGGAATGCCCAACAGATCGGCCAGCTGCCGATAATCAAAGGAAATGTGCACCCCCTTGACGTAACTGGTGATGCGCAACTCCTGACCATGCTCAACGTCGTTGTAATTCCCCACCACCTGGAGATTACAATAGAACTGACGCACCAAATCCGGGCAGGTGCACGCGTCGTATGTGATGACAGGGAGCCACCCCATATCACCAAATGCTCCCTCTACATTGAACAAGGCTAGCTCAGCCAAGTTCACCATGCGACCCCCTTCCACTTTCTTACGGGCATAGTCGAGATATCGTGTCTCGCCTTCATTCGAACAGAAGCGAAGTGGATCACGCACTCTGGGTACCTTGGTACGAGCCATAGTATCTGTAAAATAAGAAAGAGAAAGGAAACAAGGAAATAGGATAAGAATCCAAAATTTGATGTAATAACGACGTAACTTGACCATAAAGCCCCATCTCTCACCATTCAAGTGGGCATGAGAACTTACGAAGGTTTAAACATATCCTACGACCCACATGCAGTAGGAAATTTTAACTGACGATGTCCAATTTGAAGAAATTCAAGAAAAATCAAAATTTTTGACAAATTAGGGCAAAAAGAGAAAATTTTAAGTTTCTCGATAACCAACCGATGAAACTCAAAAATTTTTGAGGGCTTTCGTTCCTCAAGACACCAATAACAAAAGCCCCCAATAAAAATCGAATTTTTACTGTTGGAAAAAGTTTAATTTGAAAAATACAAGTTAAATGGACGAAAACCTAGAAAAGAAAACCCAAAAATAGGTAAAAATGAGAGAACATACCTGTATGGATGACGTGGACGTCGAAACCCGGACTAAAATCAACCCACAACAGTAGAGTAGCACTGTAGCAACTCAGAGAGGGGAGGCGAGTCGAAACGGGAGGGAAATAATAAGAAATGACCCAAAATCGGATCTTAAAAATCTGATTTTTAGTCCGAGGGTCGGACAATTCGACTAGCACAATCGACCCTCGAATCGACCCTCCCATCGACCCTCAGCTCTCGAGAATCTGACAGAAAATCGAGGGTCGGAACTGAGGGTCGGATACCCATCGGCCCTCACATCGACCCTCAGCTCTCGAGAAGAACAAGTCATTCCCAGGGTCGGAAACTAAGGGTCGGACATACCAGCGACCCTCACCATCGACCCTGCATAGAAAAGACAGCATTTTTTTTATAAAATGAGCTAGAATTGGAATTGATTATTGGTTAGCGTGCCTACATGAAATATAAATGACTTCTCACCTATTTTGGTGATTTCCAGGCACCACCAATTAGCGAAAGGAATTATGTCTGGACGTAGAGTGACCCGGCAGACCCGAAATGCAGTCTCACCACCACCACCAGTGGAGGAGACTAGTCAAGAAAATAACTACGCATCGGGAAATCCAGAACCGGAAAACCCTACAAATTTACCACCTCCACCACCAGAGCTAGCAACAGTGGTGATGAACCTGGCACAGCAGCTGCAGCAGATGCAACACGCACAGGCTCAAATGCAGGTCGCCATGGGAATTATGTTCTAAGCCACTCAGGACGCACCCATGCACACTGGACAAGCTAGTGCAGCCCCGGTGGGTAACCACCCAGCTCATCAGACACCTCAATAACCGACTGCATAGATTCCAGTGCAGGTACTGGAAGCAACTCAAGGGAATTACCACAATCCACCCTATATGTTTGGGGCAAACCCCCAGAATCAGCTGGACCACTCCCGACTAGTGGAGAGATTTTTGAAGATGAAACCCAAGGAATTCAACGGCAAACCGTCTGATCCGTTGTGGCCAGCACACTGGATAGACGAGATGGAGAGAAATTTCCTCATGATGACTATCACAGAGGAAGAGAAAGTACTATGCACCACCTTCATGCTCAAGGGCGACGCACATCATTGGTGGAAATCAACGAAGGCATATCTACTGACCAAGCACGCCCTACTGACATGGGCTATATATAAAGAAGCCTTCTTTGAGAAATATTTTCCACGGAGCTTCAGAGATTCGATGGAGAAGGAGTTCCTGAGCCTATATTAGGGACAGATGACTTTGGACTCATATCAACAGCGCTACGAAGAGCTGTTTTTCTTTGCACCGGCTAGCATGCAAGAAGAAGATACCAAAACCCGTAGGTTCGTCACGGGACTGAGAGGAAGCATCAGGGAACATGTTCTGGGCTTAGAAAAGAGAATTTATAATGAAGCTGTCCAGATTGCTCGAGTTATAGAATCGAGCCAGAAGGAGAGTTACTTTACTCAGAACAGAGGCATCAAAAGGCCAGCCGGAAATTCCTACAACGGAGGCAATAACAGGACGTATAAGCCTTTCCGTCCTCAGAACTTTACTACTGCACCCAAGACCACTTCAGCAGTGCAACCTCAGTCAAAGCCAAATTCTGAAGCCCCGAAGTGTTTTAACTACAACCAGCCGGGACATATGGCAAGGGAGTGCCCTAAGCCCAAGAAGAAATTCCATCAGGGACGTGTATATGCTGTTACGTCCGAGGATGCGGCCGCATCACCTGATGTGGTCACAGGTATGACTGAAACTTTTAAAGTTGTAATTACATTGAATGAGCATGTAGACTAAGTAAAGATAAATCACAGGTATTGTACCTATAAATGGCATACCCGCCAGAGTACTCTTCGATTCCGGAGCTACTCATTCATTTATATCTATGTCATTTGAAAAGAAGACCAAATTACCCATCAAAACATTAGACTACAAATTACTTGTACGGTCACCGATGGGGTTAGAAGTGGAACTAGAAAAAGGTTATGGACCATGTCCAGTTCTCATTGGAGAGAAGACTTTAGATGCAACCTTGATACAACTTGAGATGGCAGACTTTGATGTCATCTTAGGAATGGACTGGTTAGCTTGGCACTCTGCAAATCTATTATGGGCCGAAAAGAAGCTAACGTTCAAAGACAAAGAAGGAGCAGAATTAAGTTTCTCGGGAACCAAACTTCCCCGAAGACGCAAGCTCATACTTTCAGCATTAAAGGCTAAGAAGTGCCTTGACAAGGGAGCAGTCGGGTATCTAGTGTCAGTGGTCGACCTAACCAAGGAAGCACCACGAATGGAAGACATTGACGTCGTGCGGGATTACCCTGACGTATTCTCGGAGGAACTACCTGGATTACCACCCGACCGGGCCACAGAGTTTGTAATAGACCTGATACCTGGAGCCGCACCCGTATTAAAAGCACCCTATAGAATGGTTCCTATGGAACTGAAGGAACTAAAAGTGCAACTACAAGAACTGCTGGACAAGGGTTATATTCGACCCAGTATATCTCCATGGGGGGCACCGGTGTTGTTCGTAAAGAAGAAGGATGGTAGCGTTCGATTATGCATCGACTATCGGGAGTTGAATAAACTGACAATTAAGAATCGATATCCACTACCTTGGATCGATGACTTGTTCGATCAGTTACAAGGGGCAAAAGTATTTTCAAAGATCGATCTTCAATCAGGCTATCATCAGCTGAAGATTAAAGAAGGTGATATTCCGAAGACAGCATTCAGGACCAGATACGGACATTATGAATTTTTGGTTATGTCTTTCGGATTAACTAATGCACCGGCAACGTTCATGGAACTTATGAACCGAGTCTTCCATGATATGTTGGATACGTCAGTTATAGTATTTATTGATGACATATTGGTATATTCCAAGGACAAGGAAACTCATATCAAGAACCTAAACGCAGCCCTACAGTGTTTAAGGAAAGAGAAGCTATACGCCAAATTTTCAAAGTGCGAGTTTTGGCTAAGTGAAGTCGCCTTCCTAGGCCATGTAGTATCCGCTGAAGGAATCAAAGTGGATCCCAGCAAGATCGAGGCTATTGTAAAGTGGGAAGCACCAAAGAGCGTTTCGGAAATCAGAAGTTTTCTGGGTCTAGCTGGTTATTATCGGAGATTCGTAGAAGACTATTCTCGGATTGCCGTACCTCTCACCAGTTTGACTAAGAAAGGTGAAAAGTTTGTGTGGATCGATAAATGTGAGAAGAGTTTCCAAACACTGAAGACCAGATTGATATCCGCTCCAATTTTGACTATTCCTATTCCAGGACAGACGTTTACCTTATACATCGATGCGTCGGGACTGGGATTAGGATGTGTGCTTATGCAAGGAGAGTAAGTGATTGCGTATGCCTCGAGACAGTTGAAGGTACATGAGAAAAATTACCCCACTCATGATTTGGAGTTAGCGGCAGTAGTACATGTTGCCAACATAAGGAGACATTACCTATACGGGGAGAAATTCCAGATTAAGTCGAACCATAAAAGTCTTACTTATTTATTTAATCAGAAAGAGTTGAATATGAGACAAAGAAGATGGCTGGAATTATTGAAAGACTATGATTGTGATATCCAGTATCATCCGGGAAAGGCGAACGTGGTAGCAGATGCATTGAGCAGAAAAGCAATGATCAAATCTCAAGGAGAAGTCAGCACGACTGCAGCAATGTGTACTACCGGAATGGTATTCAATCACGAAAACGAGCAGTATGTGATAGATACAACGGATGAATCAGCTAACCAAGGGTTTATTCATCGGTTTTCAAATATGTTCGTGGCATTGAAGATTATACCGGATATAGTGGATGAAGTGAAGACAGCTATCAAAGCAGATCCTTATCTGAGAACAGTACAAGAAGATATTGAGAAAGGTAGGACTAACCCTGAGTTCACCTTGGATGACGAGAAGGTACTAAAATACAAAGGAAGAATATGTGTACCTGAAACAGAAAGTATGGACATTAGACACCGACTGATGAAAGAAGCCCATACCACCATCTACTCGATACACCCTGGAAGTACAAAAATGTATCATGATCTAAAGAAATTATATTGGTGGAGGGGAATGAAAGCAGATGTAGCTAAGTTCATGTCTCAATTCCTAAATTGTCAGAAAGTAAAGGCTGAACGACAAAGACCCGCAGGATTGTTACAGCCATTACCGGAACCAGCATGGAAATGGGACTGTATCACTATGGACTTCGTCACGGGACTACCATTGACTCCTCGAGTAGTTGACGCAGTTTGGGTGATTGTGGACCGTCTGACTAAAACATCTCGCTTTATACCTATACGACCTCAGTATACACTGGAAAGGTTAGCAAAGCTGTATGTAGATAATATTGTTCGGTTACACGGTGTACCAGAAAGTATTGTGTCCGATAGAGATCCACGATTTACTTTCAAATTTTGGGAAGGACTGCAAAAGGCTATGGGTACAACGTTGAAGTTCAGTACTGCATTCCACCCACAGACAGATGGACAGTCAGAACGTACAATTCAGATTCTAGAAGATATGCTACGAGCATGTGTGATTGATTTCAAAGGATCATGGGAGGAAAAGTTACCATTGATCGAGTTCGCTTATAATAACAGCTATCAGGCCACAATATAGATGTCACCATATGAAGCATTGTATGGCCGAAAGTGTCGAACTCCCTTGTTTTGGAATGAAGTTGGAGAACGTAGTATTGTTGGACCAGAATTTGTTGAAGAGACTTGTCGAGTGGTCGACATCATCAAGGAAAGAGTGAGAACAGCTCAAAACCGTCAGAAGCAATATGCAGGTACTCGACGAAGAGATCTGGAGTTCGCCGTAGGTGATAAAGTATTTTTGAAAGTATCGCCTATGCAAGGATTGAAGAGGTTCGAACAGAAAGGGAAGCTAAGTCCAAGATATGTCGGGCCGTATGAAATTCTAGCTAAGCGTGGAAAAGTAGCTTATCAGTTAGCACTACCACCATCTATGTCAAGTGTACATGACGTATTTCACATTTCTCTATTGAAGAAGTATGTCAAGGACCCAATGCATGTTTTGACAGTGGATTTGCCGGAATTGACTGATGATTTGACATTTGAAGTAACACCAACAGAAATCACTAGTCGAAAAGTTCAACGTCTACGCAACAGAGATATCTACTATGTTAAGGTCACATGGAAAAGTAGAGACATGGAAGAAATTACATGGGAAGAAGAAAATGCTATGAGAAAGCAATACCCTTACTTATTTGATTCAGAAGGTACATACAATTTCGAGGACAAAATTTTTATAAGTTGGGGGGAGTTGTAAGACCCGTGACAATCTAATCCGGTCTTACCACCTTGAACCAGGTTTACCCATTATGGTCGAGTCAAATGGACCAAGGGCGTGAAGGAGATCGAGATCCCAGGTATCAAATCGACCCAAAAACACTTAAAATAGGGGAAGGGTCGCATACCCAGCTAAGCAGGGTCGGACCTCCCAAAACAGAAAGTCAGACCCTCAGTTTTGAAGGGAGGGTCGGACAGCTTAAGACCCTAGGGTCGACGGGATCATCGACCCTCGGATTCTGCCGAATATAGAAATTAGGAAATTTCCTAATTTTAGATTGGGATTCTTTCCTAATCTCAAAGGGACTTATTTTAGGATGTTCCTAGTCTATTTAAAGGACGTCCCTAAGCCACTTTCACTCCTTTCACAACCCTAATCGAATTGAGAGAAAGAGAGGAGAAGGAAAGAGGAAGAAGAAAGGGAAGGAAGAGAAATTAAGCCAAAAGAGAAGAGTTGCAGAGAAAGATTATCTTCTCAGGTATGGATACTAATTCCATGAGTTTCTACAGACCTTAGGTTAGTTATTGTTGAGAGTGTGATCTCGGAGAAACCCAAACCATCAATCTATGGTTAGGTTTTCATGGAAAACCCTAAGAGAATGCATGAAAGCTATCTAGGTGGATGATTCATGGTTTCAGACCATGGAATGAATGTAGAATGGAATGTAGGAGCAATCCATAGGATTCCAAACACGAAGAATGGATTAAAAGAGGGAATTGGACCAAAGTGCACAGAGGGTCGCACCGAGGGTCGATGACCATCCGACCCTAGGTATTCCTGACCATCGACCCTCAGCATTCGGGAAGTCCAGAAAGAGGGAAGGGTCGATAGACCCATCGACCCTAGCATCGACCCTACCTCCGACCCTCAGTTAACAGCATGGTTTTTTATTCCAAATAAATTCTAATTAAATTCTATCGACTTTGTTAGGTCTTATAGCAATATAATAACACTGTAAAGGTGATTCTAAAACTTGGAAAAGTATCTTATAGCAAGCTAAGGTGAGGAACCTTAACTCCAAACTAAATTGGTTAATAATAAACTGTTTTCTATTTTCTTGAGTCCTATGCTATGCTTGATTCTATGCGAATATGTTTGTAATGTGCATACAGCATGCCATCTAATATTTCTATTACTTGTTCATGCATATTTACTTTATTGTTTATAACATGATGATGATGATGATAGGAATAGGCATGTGCTTGTATGTGTGTGGTTGATGTGCTTGATGCGAGCGAGTATCAGGGGAGGTGTGATGAGAACGTCAATAAACGTTAACCTTTGGCGGGTCTCAGCACTTTAGCTCTATCTCTAACTCAAGTCTTGTGCATTGGCATCGTCGTATCGCCATTACTTTAGCAGAACTATTATGTCGTAGAGTATCAGGGGAGGTGGTCTCGGTCCTTGTAGTCTCTGACTCTACCGAGGGGCCTTAGCTCTATCTCTATGGACATTCTAAGGGATGCTGGGGTGAGGCCTTGGATACACTTTTTGGCACTAGGATTGGTTAGTTGCGAGTCCAGTTTGCAGCCCTCGCCAATAGGGGCTTACGTGTTGGTATGGCACTATATAGCAATAAATGTAACCTTTGTTATATAATGTTCATGATTGGGTGCATGTGAGTTGATGATAAACGTGATCTTCGGGTAACGTCACACACTCGTGTATAGAGGCGGAGTTAATAAACGCGACCTTTGGCTACCTAAACCTTTCTATTGCATACTGCAAACTTTAAAATCGGACCAAAGATATAAATTGACTTTTTGCATGCATATGTATTGTTGCATTGTTTTGGCTACTCACTGAGCCGTGGTGTGTGCTCACCCCTCGACGTCGAATATTTTTAGTTGATGATGCAGGTTATACGGTTGAAGATTTTATAAATGCTTTTGCGTACGGGACGGTAGCGGCGATGGAAGCTAAAGCTGAAGTAGATACACACGACTCCTCTTGCGAGTGCAACTCGTGTGTATTTGATTAGATATTTTATAGGTTTCATTATTTGGACTTATTAAGACATGTATTTGGTATTTAAATATTTATGTCTCAGTTGAAACAGAATAATTTGTTATTTAAATTTTAATATCACATAGATTCTCAGTTCATCTTATTATATGACTTCCGCTATTGTGTATTTACTCTAATTATGATTACGGATGTGTGTAAGTTGGATAACGCGGGGAGAGCCTATTTGAGATCCTGGTTGAACCGTTGGTTATTTAGCGGTTCATCACACCATTCTTGTTAGACCAAAATTGGGGTGTGACAGCTCCTCACTAGCACTTTTTGTAGTATTCTGTCTTAACATGCTTGGTACGGGTAGGGCATCAGGGGAAGGTCGCGGTACGGTGGTCTCCGATGTTGATGCTGGCCTGACCATGGTTATGTGGCATTGTGGTTTTTGAGGCCGACGCTGGCTTGTCCACGATGCTTTAGCTCTATCCCTATGCCGTAGGGAGTTATGTTGGGATAGGGTCTACCTGCGTTATGTTTCTATCCTAGTGGGTTAGTTGTAGATAGAGAATCAGGGGAGGTGTGGGATTGCCTTAGCTCTATCTCTATGCCGTAGACGACTGTGCTGGGATAGGCATAAATTGATGACATATAGGATTGGTTAGTTGCGAGCCCACTTTACGAGCCCTGGCCAGTAGGGGCTTAGGTACTGGTATGGGTAGAGCATCAGGGGAGGTACGGGGGTATCTTAGCTCTATCTCTATTCCATGTTGGGTGCATGTAGGCAGATGGGGGTGTGATCCATGCTGTGCCACACACTCGTGTATTGAGGTGCGGGGGCTACCAAACCTTTCTATAGCACATTGCAAACTTAAACCAGACCACAGCATAAAATGATTGTTAGTCATGCATAATATTGTGAAACTGTCTGATTGTCTTACTGAGTTAAGTTGTGAGCTCACCCTTTGTATATATATATGTTTTTAGATGTTGATGCAGGTTATACGGTGGATGACTACATGAACGCTCCGGCGTATAGTAATGTTGCGGCTTTGGGTGTACAGGCAGGAGAAGACGAGCATGACGCTTCATGCGAGTGCCCTTTCTGCGTGTACCTTTGATTGGATTTTTATCTATTTGTTCCAGTTATTTTCAGTTGGATTAAGTGGATGTAAGGATATGATATTTTATGTTTGGATTTGAATAATTGGATATTCTATTTAATTTATCAATAGATTATCAGTTCATTTATTTAAAGACTTCTGCTATATTATTTATATTCTGATTGTGGTTACGTGCAATGGGTTTGTATGAGTGGACACGGTCTATTCGAGATCCTGGTGTGAACCGTTGGTTCAATGACGGTTCACTCACACCATTCTGGTTGGATCAGAATTGGTGCCTGTGATGCTCTCAAGTCGAAAGCTACAGCAACTTCGAACCAAGGATATTCATTATGTGAAGGTGCATTGGAGAAGCCAAAATTTTAAAGAAATTACTTAGGAAGAGGAGAGCGCAATGAGGAAGGAGTATCCTAATCTTTTCGACGATCAAGGTACGTTTAAATTTCGAGGCCGAAATTTCTTTTAAGGGTGGGGTAGTTGTGAGACCTACATGCAAATTTCAGGAAAAAATTTCTTTTAAGGGGGAGGAGTTGTAAGACCCGCACTCCGTAAACCGGGTCTAAACCTTGGTTTTGTGTCGTAGCAGGTCTACCGATCATCACCGGGCCAGACGGGACGAGTGGATGACAAACAGGTACGAAATCGGATCAAAGACGGTCAAATAATCATCATTTTATGTTGACCGGTCGATTGTACCGGTCTTGGTACCAGTCGACCGGTCAGCTCTAGGCAGCTGAGTGCGGAGATCCAGAATTGGATCTCTGTGGGTCCCATTTTTCTAAACCCTAATGCCTGAACCTTCCTAATCTTAATAGGGTTACTAAACCCTAATGTTAGCCTATAAATACACCGTTAAACCTCCTCAAATCCTTTCCATTGTCTCTCACAAACCCTAGAGAGGAGAAGGAGGTTGGAAAAGAAAGGAAGCTAGGAAGAAGAAGAAGGTGCCGCCATTACCGTTCGACGACGCTCAAGTTACGCCAGTCAACGGAAAGTGTTTAACCACTCTTCTTACCCTATGACTCTAGGATAGTGGTGTGGGTGGATCAATACCATGCAAAGTAGGCATTGATCTAACACCCCAATTGGAACTTAAAACCCTAAGTTGCCGTCAAACCCTAGATTCGAGTTCCGAGATGATATTCATCGAAATAAGACTTGAATCAGTTGGGGATAACTCTAATTCAAAGATTAAACTTAGAATGGATAGAAGAAAACCTGAAAATCCAAGGTAATCGATCGACGGCAGTCGAAAAACCAAGTGTATGGTCTTCCGGAGACATACCGGTCGACCATACCGGTTGCTAGTTTGCTCACAGAGCTGCAACCGGTATGTTGCGACCGGTCAGCTCTGAAAGGCTGGTTTTGGACTTTGTTGGTTTCCGACCAACGTGAAACCTTAAGGAAATTATTCTAATGAAACCCTAATAATATTGTAGGACTTTGTGACTTCCCGTTTGGATCTTGCGACGTGGAGCAAACTAACAAACGAGCGTCAGGTAAGGGAATCTGACCTAAACCTAATAATTAATGGACAGTAAGTCAATGTTAATCACCTGATTATATATGATGTGATGTTTGTGCATATTCACATGCCATCTTTTAATTTCAGTTATTATTACTGTTCATGCATTGATAGGATGTGATTGTTAAGCATGTGATTGTTTTCGTTAGTGTGTAAAGTGGGGCATGGGCCTGGGATCGCTCCTCACACTAGCACTTTTTGTAGTATTTTGTCTTAACATGCTAGGTACGGGTGGGGCATCAGGGGAAGGTCGTGGTACGGTGGTCTCCGATGTTGATGCTGGCCTGGCCATGGTTATGTGGCTTTGTGGTCTCCGAGGTCGACGCTGGCTTGTCCACGATGCTTTAGCTCTATCCCTATGCCGTAGGGAGTTATATTGGGATAGGGTCTACCTACGTTTTGTTTCTATCATAGTGGGTTAGTTGTGGATAGGGCATCAGGGGAGGTGTGGGAACGCCTTAGCTCTATCTCTATGTCATAGACGGCTGTACTGGGATAGGGCATACATTGATGAGATATAGGATTGGTTAGTTGCGAGCCTAGTTTGCGAGCCCTGGCCAGTAGGGGCTTAGGTACTGGTATGGGTAGAGCATCAGGGGAGGGACGGGGGTATTTTAGCTCTCTCTCTATTCCATGTTGGGTGCATGTGGGCAGATGAGGGTGTGATCCATGCTGTGCCACACACTCGTGTATTGAGGTGCGGGGGCTGCCAAACCTTTCTATAGCACATTGCAAACTTAAACCAGACCACAGCATAAAATGATTGTTAGTCATGCATAATATTGTGAAACTGTCTGATTGTCTTACTGAGTTAAGTTGTGAGCTCACCCTTTGTATATATACATGTTTTTAGATGTTGAGGCAGGTTATACGGTGGATGACTACATGAACGCTCCGGCGTATAGTGATGTTGCTGCTTTGGGTGTATAGGCAGGAGATGACGAGCATGACGCTTCATGCGAGTGCCCTTTCTGCGTGTACCTTTGATTGGATTTTTATCTATTTGTTCCAGTTATTTTCAGTTGGATTAAGTGGATGTAAGGATATGATATTTTATGTTTGGATTTGAATAATTGGATATTCTATTTAATTTATTAATAGATTCTCAGTTCATTTATTTAAAGACTTCCGCTATATTATTTATATTCTGATTGTGGTTACGTGCAATGGGTTTGTATGAGTGGACACGGTCTATTCGAGATCCTAGTGTGAACCGTTGGTTCAATGACGGTTCACTCACACCATTCTGGTTGGATCAGAATTGGTGCCTGTGATGCTCTCAAGTCGAAAGGTACCGCAACTTCGAACCAAGGATATTCATTATGTGAAGGTGCATTGGAGAAGCCAAAATTTTGAAGAAATTACTTGGGAAGAGGAGAGCGCAATGAGGAAGGAGTATCCTAATCTTTTCAACGATCAAGGTACGTTTAAATTTTGAGGCCGAAATTTCTTTTAAGGGTGGGGGAGTTGTGAGACCTACATGCAAATTTTGGGACGAAATTTCTTTTAAGGGTGGGGGAGTTGTAAGACCCGCACTCCGTAAACCCGGTCTAAACCTTGGTTTTGTGTCGTAGCAGGTCTACCGATCATCACTGGGCCAGACGGGACGAGCGGAGGAAAAACTGGTATGAAATGGATCAAAGACGGTCAAATAATCATCATTTTATGTTGACCGATCAATGGTACCGATCTTGGTACCGGTCGACCGGTCAGCTCTGTGCAGCTGAGTGCGGAGATCCGGAATTGGATCTCTATGGGTCCCATTTTTCTAAACCCTAATGCCTGAACCTTCCTAATCTTAATAGGGTTATTAAACCCTAATGTTAGCCTATAAATACACCCTTAAACCTCCTCAAATCCTTTCCATTGTCTCTCATAAACCCTAGAGAGGAGAAGGAGGTTGGAAAAGAGAGGAAGCTAGGAAGAAGAAGAAGGTGCCGCCATTACCGTTCAACGACGCTCAAGTTACGCCAGTCAACGGTAAGTGTTTAACCACTCTTCTTACCCTATGACTCTAGGATAGTGGTGTAGGTGGATCAATACCTTGCAAAGTAGGTATTGATCTAAAACCCCAATTGGACCTTAAAACCCTAAGTTGCCGTCAAACCCTAGATTCGAGTTGCGAGATGATATTCATCGAAATAAGACTTGAATCAGTTGGGGGTAACTCTAACTCAAATATTAGACTTAGAATGGATAGAAGAAACCCTAAAAATCCAAGGTAATCGATCGACGGTAGTCGAAAAACCAAGTATATGGTCTTCCGGAGACATACTGGTCGACCATACTGGTTGCTAGTTTGCTCACAGAGCTGCAACCGGTATGTTGTGACCGGTCAGCTCTGAAAGGCTGGTTTTGGACTTTGTTGGTTTCCGACCAACGTGAAACCTTAAGGAAACTATTCTATTGAAACCCTAATTATATTGTAGGACTTTGTGACTTCTCGTTTGGATCTTGCGACGTGGAGCAAGTTAACAAACGAGCGTCAGGTAAGGGAATCTGACTTAAACCTAATAATTAATGGACAGTAAGTTGATGTTAATCACCTTATTATATATGATGTGATGTTTTTGCATATTCACATGCCATCTTTTAATTTCAGTTATTATTACTGTTCACGCATTGATAGGATGTGATTGTTAAGCATGTGATTATTTTCGTTAGTATGTGAAGTGGGGCATGGGCATGGGATCGCTCCTCACACTAGCACTTTTTGTAGTATTCTGTCTTAACATGCTTGGTACGGGTGGGGCATCAGGGGAAGGCCATGGTACGGTGGTCTCTGATGTTGATGCTGGCCTGGCCATGGTTATGTGGCATTGTGGTCTCCGAGGTCGACGCTGGCTTGTCCACAATGCTTTAGCTCTATCCCTATGCCGTAGGGAGTTATGTTGGGATAGGGTCTACCTGTGTTATGTTTCTATCCTAGTGGATTAGTTGTGGATAGGGCATCAGGGGAGGTGTGGGAATGCCTTAGCTCTATCTCTATGCCGTAGACGGCTGTGCTGGGATAGGGCATACATTGATGACATATAGGATTGGTTAGTTGCGAGCCCAGTTTGCGAGCCCTGGCCAGTAGGGGCTTAGGTACTGGTATGGGTAGAGCATCAGGGGAGGTACGGGGGTATCTTAGCTCTATCTCTATTCCATGTTGGGTGCATGTGGGCAGATGGGGGTGTGATCCATGCTGTGCCACACACTTGTGTATAGAGGTACGGGGGCCACCAAACCTTTCTATAGCACATTGCAAACTTAAACCAGACCACAGCATAAAATGATTATTACTCATGCATAATATTGTGAAACTGTCTGATTGTCTTACTGAGCTAGGTTGTAAGCTCACCCTTTGTATATATACATGTTTTTAGATGTTGATGCAGGTTATACGATGGATGACTACATAAACGCTCCGGCGTATAGTGATGTTGCTGCTTTGGGTGTACAGGCAGGAGAGGACGACCATGACACTTCATGCGAGTGCCCTTTCTGCGTGTACCTTTGATTAGATTTTTATCTATTTGTTCCAGTTATTTTCAGTTGGATTAAGTAGATGTAAGGATATGATATTTTATGTTTGGATTTGAATAATTAGATATTCTATTTAATTTATCAATAGATTATCAGTTCATTTATTTAAAGACTTCCGCTGTATTATTTATATTCTGATTATGGTTACGTGCAATGGGTTTATATGAGTGGACACGGTCTATTCGAGATCCTGGTGTGAACCATTGGTTCAATGACTGTTCACTCACACCATTTTGGTTGGATCAGAATTGGGGTGTGACAGAAGCACCTAAGAGTGATGCAGAAATTAGAAGTTTCCTCGGTCTAGCTGGGTATTATCGACGATTCGTGGAAGACTATTCCAGAATTTCCGTACCTCTCACCAGTTTGACTAAGAAAGGAGAAAAGTTTGTTTGGACCCACAAATGTGAGAAAAGTTTTCAAACATTGAAGGCTAGATTGATATCTGCTCCCATCTTGACTATTCCTATTCCAAGACAACCATTTACCTTATACACTGATGCGTCTGGATTGGGTTTAGGATGTGTACTTATGCAAGGAGAATAAGTAGTTGCGTATGCCTCAAGACAACTGAAGACACATGAGAAGAACTATCCCACTCATGACTTGGAATTAGCGACAGTAGTACATGCTGTCAAAATATGGAGACATTACTTGTACGGAGAGAAATTTCAAATTAAATCAGATCATAAGAGTCTCACTTATCTTTTTAATCAGAAGGAGTTGAACATGAGACAAAAAAGATGGCTGAAATTATTGAAGGATTATGATTGTGATATCCAGTATCATCTAGGAAACACTAATGTAGTTGCTGATGCGCTAAGCAGAAAAGCAATGATAAAATCTTAAGGAGAGGTTAACACGACTGCAGCAATGTGTGTTACAGGAAAAGTATTCAATTATGGTAATGAGCAGTTCATGATAGATGCACCGGATGAATCGACCAACCAAGGGTTTATTTATCGGTTTTCAAATATGTTTGCCACATTGAAGATTGTACCTGACATAATTGATGAAGTGAAAGCCGCTCTTAAATCAGACCCTTATCTGAGAATGGTACAAGAAGACATCAAAAAAGGTAGGACTATTCCTGAGTTCACTTTAGACGATGAAAAGATACTGAAGTACAAAGGAAGAGTATGTGTTCCTGAAACAAAAAACTTGGACATTAAACACAGACTAATGAAGGAAGCTCACACCACTGCTTATTCGGTACATCCTGGAAGTACAAAGATGTATCATGATTTTAAGAAATTATATTGGTGGAGAGGAATGAAAGCAGATGTAGCTAAATTCGTGTCTCAATTCCTAAATTGTCAAAGGGTAAAGGCTGAATGGCAAAGACCTGCAGGATTATTGCAGCAACTGCCAGAACCAGCTTGGAAATGGGACAGCATCACTATGGACTTTGTCACCGGATTACTATTGACTCCCCGAGTAGTTGACGCGGTCTGGGTGATTATGGATCGTCTGACTAAGACAGCTCGCTTTATAGCTATACGACCACAGTATACCATAGTAGACCACAGTATACTATGTGAAAGCAATATCTTCACTTGTTCGACTCGGAAGGTATGTGCAAATTTTGAGGACAAAATTTTTAATAAGAGGGGGGAGTTGTAAGACCCGTATCGAACTAACCGGTCTTACCACCTTGTACCAGGTATACCTATCATGGTCGAGCCAAGTGGACCAAGTGCATGAAGAAACTACAAGACCAGGTATGAAATTTAACTCAAAACAATCAAAAATGAGTGTGTGGTCGTATGCCTAAATAGGTATGTCCGACCCCACCACAAAAGAGTCCAACCCATGACTTTTTGGTTGTGGGGTCGCATGTCTTAAAAAACGTAGGGTCAATGGATTCTGTGACCCTACATCCAACCCTACGAGAACAGTCAAAAATTGAAAATTAGGAAACCTTCCAAATCCGAAGGGGTTCTTTCCTAAACTCATTAGGGCATATTTGGAGGGTTTTCCTCTATAAATAGGATGTCACTTAGCCTCTTTCACTCCTTTAGAACCCTAATTGAAAGTGAGAGAAAGAGAAGAGAAGGAAGAGAAGGAAAATTGAATAAGAAGACTAAAGGAAGAAGAAGTTCAGAGAAACCTCTGAATCTCAGCAAACCCAAGGTATGAACCTAAATCCCTACATGAATTGAGAGCCTAGAATAGTTTATGAAGAACATAGGATTAGAAGAAACCCAAATCATCCATCCATAGACAAAGTTCCAAGGGAATCCAAGGAGGAAATCATTGTGAACTATGGATAGTGTATAAAAATTGTAATTTAAGCCATATAATGATCATAGGAAGGACCATGATGATAAGCCAAAGGATCCAAACATGAAAGAATGGACTTAAGAGTGAAAGGTCGACCAAGAACATGTGTGGTCGCACGTAGGGTCGAATGATATCTGACCCCACGAGACCACATGATCGACCACATGCCCTTGAGAAGTCCCAGGTAGGGTGTGGTCGCACGTAGGGTCAAATTATGTCCAACCCCACCTACGACCCTATACCCTGGGGTCGCAGAAACTGAGACCCTAGGTGCTACCCTACCCTACGACCCAACCCCTGTGGTCGTAGAAACTGAGACCCCAGGTGCTACCCCACCTGTGACCCCTCAGCTTCCGTTATTCTAAACATATTGGAATTAATTCTAATTAAAATCTATCAACTTGTTAGGTCTTTCCAGTGGTTTAAAAGTGAATTATAAAGCTTAAACAAGGATCTACTAGCAATCAAAGGTGAGGGAACAAGACCTAAACTAATTGGCTAATAATAAACTGTTTTGTTTATTGAGTCTGATGCCATGAATGATTCTATGCTTGTATGTGTGTAATGTGCATTTAACATGTCATCTAATATTTCTGCTATTAATGTGCATGCATATTTAATTTCGTTTATTTATAATATGATGATGATGCTGATGCTAGGAATAAGCATGTGAATGTTTGTGTGTGGTTAGTGTACTTGATGCGAGTAGGGCATCAAGGGAAGTGTGATGCGGTGCGGTCCTAAGCACTTTAGCTCTATCTCTACTCAAGTCTTGTCTACTGATATCTTCGTATCACCATTACCTTAGCAAAACTATTACGTCATAGGGCATCAGGGGAGGTGGTCTCGGACCGTGTAGTCTCTGACTCTGTCGGGGGGCCTTAGCTCTATCTCTATGGACGTATTGAGGGATGCTGGGGTGAGGCCTTGGATACACTATTTGACATTAGAATTGGTTAGTTGTGAGCCCAGTTTGCAAGCCCTCGTCAATAGGGGCTTACGTATTGGTATGGGTAGGACATCAGGGGAAGTGTGATGCGGTGCGGTCCTAAGCATTTTAGCTCTATCCCTATTCCATGGTGGGGTGGATGTGGATGACAATAGTGTTTGATCCATTGGGTGGGCTTACATACCCGTGTATAGAGGTGCGGCGGCCACCAAACCTTTCTATTGCACATTGTAAACTTATGAACCAGACCAAAGATATGAATTAAATGCATGCATATGTTTGTTGCATTGTTTTGTTTGCTCACTGAGCCGTGATGTGTGCTCATCCTTTCGACGTCGAATATTTTTAGTTGATGATGCAGGTACCACCATGGAAGATTATATGAATGCTTCGATGTATGGACATGCGGCGGCAATGGATGCAGAAGTTATGATGGAGTCGCATGATTCGTCATGCGAGTGTAACTCATGCGTCTTCGATTAGATTTTGTTTAAATTATACAGACGATGTAATTGATTAGATTATTTTATTTTATGTCTTAGTTTTTTTGAAGATAATTGGATAATTTATTTATGTTATTATCTTTAGATTCTCAGTTCATTTAATATTAAAGACTTCTGCTATCGTGTATTTATTCTGATTTTGGTTGTGGATGTGTATGGTTTAAGCAAATGGACACAGCCTATTCGAGATCCTGGTTGAACCGTTGGTTTATTGACGGTTCATCACACCATTCTGGTTGGTACAGAATTGGGGTGTGACATGTGATCCATTAGGCTCTAGCTCTTTCTCTACTCTATAGTGGGTGCTGCGGGGCAACAACGGTGTGTGATCTATTGGGCGTGCTCACACTCTTGTG
>JAMYWD010001038.1:0-15000 GCA_028583415.1 Protea cynaroides
TTACTTTGGACAACAATGTCTAGGAGTAGTCGGATTGATAGAGGTTCACGGGATGCAAGGTTCAGATTATCTCCACAGTACTTGCAAGAGGTTAAAAGTTTTATAGAATTCGCATTTTCTAATAAAGCGAATATCGAGCAAGAGATCTTATGTCCATGTGTAAAGAGCCAAAATCGATACTGGTATACTAAGGATGTTATTTATGAACATCTGGTCATTGATGGATTTCATAGGGGTTATGTCGTGTGAAATTATCATGGTGAATCTTCATCAACATAACCAGCCCCATCTTCATCATCACAACCAGCTCCCCATGAAAATCCAGTTGGCATTGATGAAGCAGATATAATTGACGATATACATAATATGTTAAATGAGATGTGGGGAACACATGTTAATGAAGGAATTGAAGCTACTGCAACAGGTGAGCATACAAGGGGTCCGAGTGTCGAGTTAGTGAATATTAAACGGTTGATGAAAGTTGCAGATCAAGAGTTGTTTCCGAGAAGCAGAAATTTTACAAAACTTCGATTTTTGCTTTGCCTATATCACATCAAGTGTTTATGCAAGATGAGCGACAAAGCATTCACTATGTTTCTGGAGTTATTGAAGGAGAGGATGACTATGCTGGTAATATCGCACGTTGTGCTATTATGCATGAGAGGATGATATTAGGACTAAAGAGCCATGATTGTGATATCATTATGCAACAACTACTACCCATGGCCATACGTAATGTTTTGCCAAAGAATTTTGTAGCAGTATTGGTAAAGGTATGTAAGTTCTTTCGTGATTTATATAGCAACGTTGGTACAGAGGTAGGATTCAAGAGTCTTCATCAAACTATTGCCGTAACAATGTGTAATCTTGAAAAGTTGTTTCCACCAAGTTTCTTTGATGTTATGGTGCACTTAATTATTCATTTGAGCCACAAGCCAAGCATTGTTGGTACAGTGCACTACCGTTGGATGTATCCAATTGAAAGGTAAGTGTTTGAATATTTGTTTTTCATACAACTACTTATCCCGTTAAAAAATGTCACATAGGACATCAATAACACTAGTGTTGTTTTGTTTAGATTCCTCAAGCAACTTAAGGACTACGTGCGCAATCGTAGTAGGCCTGAAGGTTCAATAGCAGAAGGATATATTGCAGATGAGTGTTTGGTATTTTGTTCTAGATACTTCGAAGGTGTAGAAACGAAGCCCAATCGACCATCTAGAAATGAGGGGTCATTAGACATTGAAGATCCATATAATATATTCTCGGAAACATGTAGGCCTTTGGGGAAGTGCAAGATGCATGGTACGCCTAAACATCATTGAATTAGAGCAGGTGCATCGCTATGTTTTATTCCATTACGATGGAATAGTAGAATATAGAAAGTATGTATTACCATCTGGATTTTTGTCCATTGTACAATCAATATATATATATATATATATATATATATATATATATATATATATATATATATATGTGTGTGTGTGTGTGTGTGCTTGGGCTAGAGCTAGTCCCAACTAAACATAACTTTCCTCATTTATTTTGAAGCCTCCACCACAGTGAAATCAATACTGATTTAGCTCATCGATCTCACCCACATTTGGTCGATGAGAGGCATAATAGAGAGTTCCCAAATTGGTGGAATACTTTGATAAGATCAAAGTAATGTTATTTCGGTGTGATTGGGTGGATCCTACAATGGGAGTGCATAAAGATGAGATGGGGTTTACTACTGTAAATTTTAAACACTTATTGTACAGTGGACAAGGTAAGCTTGACGAGCCTGATGGCAAAGAGGGTTCAAAGCAAGTCAAATTAACAAGCCCTCTTTGCTACAGGATCTTAATTCAGTCCAATACAAAATCTGCAGAGAAAAGTAATGAAGAAAATCACTTATCTTGAAATCTAACCCTTGAAATCACTTGAAACTTGATGGGAAATACTCTTTGGAATGATTATGAAGACATATCCAAAGTTGGAGATGATCCGATCACAGATGAGAGAGATGTGATTTTTTGAAAACTACCTATCATCTGAAAACGGGACTGGTTTAGTTAGAGCTGGTCGATATGATTTTAATCTTTAATCCTACGAGCTTTCGTTGATCAAATCAGCACTTAATGGCATCGCAATTCAGTATGCAATAATAAGAACTTGAAGGAATTAACAGAAGGACAAGAAAATCATAAAACAGAATATTTCGGTTGAGTCTCACAACCTATGAGACTCAACCAGAAAATCAGGAGCTAAACTCTCTTCTTTTTTCTGGTCTAAATCCCGGGCTCTCTTCTTCTTTATCTTATTTATAGACTTAAGAAAGATTACAAAATAAGGAAGGATTTAGTCCTCTTAAAAAAAATATCCTAAGATAAATTAAAAGGGAAACTTGCCTTTATAGATTTAGGAAAGTTTCCAATCTAAAAAAATATCCTAAGATAAATTAAAAGGGAAACTTGTCTTTATAGATTTAGGAAAGTTTCCAAAAAACAACTTACAAAATATCAATCCATAACTTAACTTTAGGAAACAAAATCTAAGAATAATTTAGGAAAGAAATAACAAAAGAAGGAAAATTTCTGCTGTTGGTACTGTTCACGTGAACAGTACCATGAACACTGTTCACGTGAACAGTGTGGGTTGGTCTTTGGGTTGGTCCAATGGATCAATACCGACTGATTCTTTGGGCTGACCCATTATCGACTTGAGCTTGGGCCTTGGGCCTTTTTGGACTGCATCAGAGCCATTTGTTTTTCCTTTACAGACGGAGCAAGTTTTTTATGTAGAAGATGATTTAAGTCCGAACTGGCACGTTGTCATAAAGTCCAAGATTAGGGATATCTACAATATTGGAGAGTAGAATAATGGAGTTCAAGATCAGGCATTGATTCAGTCTAATCTGAATCAATCTACCCAACCTTCACATCCCTTAGACGATTGTGAAGGCGATGATGATGTCAAGTGGATATGAACCGATTTAACAGGAGTTGTATTTGACACCCCCAATGGCGGGGAAAGTTCAGATGGTAATCGATCGAATTGAATGTTTAAATACATGCAATTGCACAAATAAAAATGATTTTTACAACTTCTCAAATACTTATATATGTGTTTTTTACACACTTTGAATGCTATAGTCTCTTCTTTGTAACATTTTAAATTTTATTGCATGTATTTGATTGCATCATTAAACTGCAAAGTAACAAATGGCGGAGGAGATAGTCTCTGGTACCTCAGATTCAGCTTCTACGTCTGGTTAGTCAATGTATATGGGGTTTTTTTTTAAATCAATTTTAATGATAATTGTAGATATATTTTCATGTCTTTCTAATTGTCTGCTATGAAACAGGTAACTAAGAGGCAGAGGGCCAGCAAGATGTGACGTAATGAAGACGTTGCAGGCAGGGGAGAAATTTGAAATTAGATTGAACAGATTGGACATACCATGTAGCAAGAATTCAATTACGCTTGGTACTTGGATTGGCATTCAAGCCCGAAGTTATAAGCTGCTCCCTGTTTCCTACCAAAGTTGGAGGAAGGTTCCAGAGACATGTAAGAACAATGCATGGGTTATAGTTTAGGTAAAAAAAATAGAAACATTTGTAATAGATTCATATTGCTTTTATATTGGAAATTTTTTTTTTTTAAAACTAACATTGCTTATACCTCTTTATGTAGGGAAAATTTGACCTACAAGACAGCTGTAAAGGGTATGTTCTTAGTAGGCTCAACAAATCTTGGAAAGAATTCAAGCATGAGCTGAAGAAGAGTGTATTTGATAAATACCCTACAAATGAAGAAAGGAAAAAACATTTGGATGGTTGTATTCCAACTGAGCAATGGGAGTTCCTTTTACGTGAGTGGGATACGGAAGAGTATAAGCTATGCTATTGCTATTCAATTATAGCTAAGAATTCCAAAGATGCAGAGTAAACTATATAATGTGTTCTCTTGAAAATTGATAGGCCATGTCGATTCGAAATTCCAGTAATAGAGATTGTCAACACATGACTAAATCAACCGGAAAGACTTCTTATGCTTGTATAGAGGAGGAGATCATAATATGTATTTTAAACTTATTAATATTATTACCGATTACTCCAAAATATCTTTGTTGTTGCTAATTTTAAATTTCATGACTAGCGTTTGGAGCACCCTGAACAATTGATTCCCTCCCGTTTGGATTTGTTCAAAAGAACACATACTAAGAAAGATGGAGGTCCTTCTGACCCTATGTCAAAGAAGAAAATGGTACGTACGTAAGAAAATTTCACAATGACCTATTCACATAAATTATGATGTCATTTGAATTCCCTCAATGTCAATTGCAGGATGAGATGGACCAACGTCTCAATCAAAAACCTGAAGAACAACGAAATGACATCTCAGTAAAGGAGTCAATTTTCTCGGATGTTGTCGGAAAAGATATCCATGGTCGAGTGCAGATGTACAGGTATGGAATTTCACCTAAAGAATTACATGGGACAGCAGCAGTGTGCGTAGAAAGATTGACTATGGAGAATGAGTCATTACGTGAAGAAATATCTACATTGAGACAAAGCATTGAGGAACAGAAACAAAGCATTGAGGCACAGAAACAAATAACAGATCACAAGTTTTCGCAGATGGAGTCTATGATGACTCAATTAATGAATGAACGATGAAGTCAATAAGGTTAGAAACCTTTTCTTGTCTTGGTTTACATTTTCCAAACTACCTACATTCAAGTTTTTGTAATCTAACCTCCTTGACAGATTTCTGAGTTATATGTTATGCATTTGAGTTAGGTAATATATAGAAACAAACTGGTAAAACTTCAGGTGTTTTTAATGACATTGGTGTAATTCAGTGCACCTCCCACTTCATAAGCTATTTAGGTTGATTCTAGACTATTTAAAAAATGGCATAATATTTCAGTGTTTTATGTTTCTGTTTCTGTACACCTTCAGCCCATGGACAGACCCTTGCATCCCCTCCTTCAAGTGGAAAGTGTGAAAAGGGGGATGGTGTCATCATGTGACTGCTTACTAACTCTTATCCACATTTGTCACAATGTTGTACATTGTTGTGTCAATGTCTGTATATGGAAAAAAAATGCAACAAATGATTGAATTTAATTCCAGAGATGGAAATATGGAATTCCAGTCATCTCAATAAGGGCTTCTTTCAATCTATTGAAATTTTCTGAGCATTGAAACCAATTCAGTATAATATCATAGGGGAGCAATCATTTTGCATATCCTTAAAATTGTCTAGTTCTTTGTTAGAAAATCTTTTGGTTTCTTCACTTCTAGGCCCATTGCATATAAAATCATCCTTAGGGAAACTGCATAAGATAAATACATGATATGCTACTACTGGTGAAATGGAGGAAGAGTCGTTGAGGGAGTGGAAATTCAAACCGGGAAGAGAGTTCCCAAACTCAATCCTCTATTTTCTGCAATAAATTTCAAAACCGAACTCCTAGCCTTTACCAATTGAATGTATTTGTAATGAAAAGAACTAGTTACTACCCAAAACCACCCTTCATTTCTTAAGTAGAAGTTGAAAAGAGAGTTATTTGCTTTGAAATAGTGCCGGTGGCATTTTGAAATTGTGCGGTGGAAGAAAGGGATTTTTGAGGGATTATAAGTGAACTTCAACCTATCTTGAATTTGAAGTACAATTTGACTCCATTATAGAAGGACATGTGTATCATGTTTGCTTATCCATCTTGACTTTTTAGTATCATTCTTGATTTTTGCAACATCCCTGTGCAATCTTTACTAAAAGACATGTTTGTTTTGTTGTGCATGGTATACAGATAGTTTTACTTGTGCTATACATTTTTTTTGGGGTAAATTTCTCCCACCTCCCTCTAGAATCCTAAAAGACAACCACCCCCCAACTTGACTCAAAATGTCTCCCACCTCCCCTGCTTTTGAAAATAATCTACACCATTCAATTTGGTGATGACATTCATCATCACAAAAAAAATTTGGACAATTATACCCCCAAATTTACTTAAAGAGATTTTATCAAAAATCTGCAATCAAATTTAATAAAAATTAAAAAAACAAAACGTGAGATTTTAATTTACTAGCAAACGAGTCCTTCACCTTGAACTCTCAAAGGAACTTTAGAAGAATGGCATCTCTCAACTCGTCGGCAAGCAGAGGGACTCCCCATATTGACACCTCCTCTGGTGGTGGTGGTGGTGGTGTAGCGGTGTCCGTTATCTCTTCCTTTTTGTCTCAGTAGGTGTAGCGGTGGCTGCTTCACCCTCTGCTTCCTTCTCCACCAATGCAAGTTCAGTAGTCGGAGCTGCAGTAGTGGAGACAACTATGATGGTCTCTTCGTTGGCCTCAACAATCTTAGTCCCATCGCCATCTATAGAGGTTACCTTCTGGACCACCTCCTCTGTAACAACCGTAGCAACTGATGCCTCAATTTCTGGTGCTGGTGCTGGTCCTTCTTTCTTTTCCTCAACCACTTCTGAGGCCAGCACCAGCTTTACAACTCCACTTGTCTCCACCTTGGGGGGTTCTTCCATCACCACCAGCGCCAGCGCTTCTTCAGCAGCTACCTTTTCCTCAGCAGGGGTAGGGGCAGGGGCTTCTTCAGTCTCAGTCTTCTTCTCTTCCTCTTTCGGTGCAGCTGGAAGCGGTGGAGGAGCGGTGAACTCGTGTTTGTTAAGGGCTTCTTGGATGAGCTGCTTTAGGTCTTCGATGGCTTTCTTCTTTGGGTCAGCAAGATCGGAGACGATGTTGCTCTCTTCCTTGAAAGAAACAAATTGAACAATGTTCCTTTCCTCATACCTCATTGAAAAACTCCCCAAAACTTATCCCTTTGGAAATATTTTACCGTCTTCCTTATTACTGTGCCGCTGCTCCCTATTATTCAACTCGCCAGAGTCCACCCGCCGCTGCTCCCTATTCTTCAACTAGCCGGAGTCCGCCCGCTGCTGCTCCCTGTTCTTCAACTTGACAAAGTCTAACTGTTACTATTTTGGGAATCCGAAGAATCATCCAACTATGAAGAACAAAATTAGGACAAACCGAAAATAGACTCAATAAAAGTAAAACCGAAGAACAAAGAACAATTTGAATGAATACTTTTCTGTCAGAAATAGATTTGCGGACAAAATTTTTGAAGAAAACTGATGAAATACGAACAGAGATTTCAGATAACAGAATCGTAGAGAATGCAAGATCTGATGTGAAACTTGCCAAAAGTTCAAGAATGTTTTTTAACCCACGAACAATGAAAAGAAAAAGAAAAAATTTAGCTTTAGTAGAAAAGATTAGGCAGAGGTACAAGACAGAGGTAAAGAGAAATAGAAAGAGATAGAGAGAGAAGGAAAAAAGATACCTGTGGTTAATGGTCTCTGCAATTTAGGGTTTCTCGAGTTGAAGAACAGCGAGCAACGATGGGCGGACTCCAGCAAGTTGAAGAACAGGGAGCAGCGGCAGACAGATTCCAACGAGTTGAAGAACAGATTTTTTATATTTTTTAAAATTAAATTTGAGCATAAATTTTTGATAAAATCTCTTTAAGTTAATCTGAGGGTATAATTGTCCAAAAAATATTGGTGATGATGAATTTCATCACCAAATTGAATGGGGGAGTTTATTTTCAAAAGCAGGGGAGGTGGGAGAAATTTACCCTTTATTTATTTATTTATGACTAATAGTGTCTTCCTTGCATCATTGTAGGTCCCAAAATATTGCTGGAGATGTGGGAGTTCTGTAGACTTATGGTGCTGAAGAGAAAGAACTATGAAGTAGATATATTAAAACTGTAGAAGTTAAACGTGTTAATGTAATGAACAATTAGTTAAGTTTTCGGAACTGTCTTATGGCATTGTATTGAAAATATTTTGGTGTTTTGTATTAATGACATTGTGTTTATGGTATTTCACAACATTTTTATGGAAGTTTGAATTTAGTATGATGTATTTGGTGTATGGAATGTGGAGTATTTGGTGTGTAGAATGTGGAGTATTTAGTGTGTAGAATGTGGATGTATGGAAATGTAAATTTTATAGGAATATATTACTGGAAAATTTGTAATTATGATTTTTGATGATTTTTTTTCGACGGTATAACTAAACCGTCACTAAACATACTAACGTACGTATTCACGCCAGGGACTTTCCCTCGTAAAAGGACGTATTCGCGACGGTACTAAAGTCTCGTCGTAATATTATCCGTATATACGACAGGTTTTATCCGTCGTTAATATGAATAGATACGTTGGAACTATATTGCCGTTGTACTAACATCTTTATACGACAGTAACTTTTCGTCGCTAATAGATCTTTATACGACGGTGTTTTATTCCCAACGTAAATGGTACACATAGTAACGGCGGTATACAACTGTCGTTCATAAGGGTATATATGACGGCATTATTTTTGCGTCGTATATAAGGTTATTCCAGGCAGCTTGAATTTCCCGTTTTTAACATTTACGCCACTTTTAACGACACATAGACGACGGTAAATAACTGTCGTTAAAAAAGTTTTAGTGACGGGAATAGGTAATTGTGACGGAAAAAAAAACCTTCGTAAATAGTCAAGATTGTATATAACACTTCCCCTGATGCCCTACCTATACCAACACGTAAGCCTCTATTCGCGAGGGCTTACAAACTAGGTTCGCAACTAACCAATCCTAATGCCAAACAGTGTGTCCAAGGCCTCACCCCAGCATCCCTCAATATGTCCATAGAGATAGAGCTAAGGCCCCCCGATAGAGTCAGAGACTACACGGTCCGAGACCACCTCTCCTGATGCCCTACGACGTAATAGTTCTACCAAGGTAATGGCGATACGACGATGTTAGTGGGCAAGACTTGAGTAGAGATAGAGCTAGAGTCTAGTGACCAGGATGAACCACAATATCACGTCCTCCCCCTGATGCTCCACTCGCATCACATACACTAACCGCACGTATACATTCACATGCCTATTCCTAACATCATCATCATCATCATGTTATAAATAAACAAAATTAAATATGCATGAGCAATAATAGTAAGAATATTGGATGACATGTGAAATGCACGTTACAAGCATACAAGCATAGAATCATTCATGGCATTGGACTCAATAAGTAAAACAGCTTGTTATTAGCCAATTAGTTTAGGTCTTGTTCCCTCACCTTTGGTCGATGGTTGTTCTTAGTCCAAGCTTTGTAAATCACTTTTAAACCACTTGGAAACCTAACAAATTTATAGATTCTAAATTAGAGTTTATTTTCATTAATTATAGTGTTCAAATGTCCTATCTAGAATCATTCAGACCTCCAGAAGCTGAGTGGTGGCAGGTGTGGCTGCACCTGTGGTCTCAGTTTCTGCGACCACAG
The DNA here is from genome assembly GCA_028583415.1 of Protea cynaroides. Taxonomy (NCBI): domain Eukaryota; kingdom Viridiplantae; phylum Streptophyta; class Magnoliopsida; order Proteales; family Proteaceae; genus Protea; species Protea cynaroides. Next base: position 9,348 of record JAMYWD010001038.1, read on the forward strand.
GATATGGGGTCGATACGTGTGGTTGCATATCATGCGACCACACCCTCCCTGGAACTTTCCCGAGGGCGTGTGGTCGATCATATGTGCCTCGTGTGGTCGATCAAACTGCGACCACACAAGTGATGGTCGACTTTTCCACTCTCAACTCAATTCCTTTGTGTTTTGATTCCTTGACTTATCATGTTGATCCTTCCTATGATTGTTCTATGGCTTAAAATTCATATTTTTACATAATCCATCATCCTAATAGATTCCCTCCATGGATCTCTTAGAATTTGTCCATGGTTTTATGATTGGGATCTCACTTTGAATCATTATCTCTCCCATGATCTATTCTAGGCATTCAACTGATGTGGGGGATGTTTTCATACCTTAAACTTGTTGAAGAATCAGAGTTCTCTCTGAAATTCCTTCTCATAGTCTTCCACTTCATGTAAGACCCGTGTCAATCTAACCCGGTCTTACCACCTTGAACCAGGTTTGCCCATCATGGTTGAGTCAAATGGACCAAGGGCGTGTAGGAGATCGAGATCCCAGGTATCAAATCGACCCAAAAATACCTAATTTGAAGGGAGTGTCGCATACCCAGCTAAGCAGGGTCGGACCTCCCAAAACAGAAAGTCAGACCCTCAGTTTTGAAGGGAGGGTCGGACAGCTTAGAACCCTAGGGTCGACGGGATCATCGACCCTCCCATCGACCCTCGGTTACCGTAGGAAATAGAATTAGGAAATTTCCTAATTTTCGATTGGGATTATTTCCTAATCTCAAAGGGACTTATTTTAGGATGTTCCTACTCTATTTAAAAGACGTCCCTAAGCCACTTTCACTCCTTTCACAACCCTAATTGAATTGAGAGAAAGAGAAGAGAAGGAAAAGAAGAAGAAGAGAAACAAGGAAGAGAATTAAGCCAAAAGAGAAGAGTTGCAGAGAAGGATTATTCTTCTCAGGTATGGATACTAATTCCATGAGTTTCTACAGACCTTAGGTTAGCTATTGATGAGAGTGTGATCTCGGAGAAACCCAAACCATCAACCCATGGTTAGGTTTTCATGGAAAACCATAGGAGAATGCATGAAAGCTATCTAGGTGGGTTATACATGGTTTCAGACCATGGAATGAATGTAGAATGGAAAGTAGGAGCAAGACATAGGATCCCAAGCATGAAGAATGGACTAAAAGAGGGAATTAGACTAAAGTGCACCGAGGGTCGATGACCATCCGACCCTAGGTGATACTGACCATCGACCCTCAGTGTTCGGGAAGTTCAGAGTTAAGGGAGGGTCGCACCCAGGGTCGATCAGGACTCCGACCCTACTTCCGACCCTCAGTTAACAGAATGGTTTTTAAATTTGGAATTAATTCTAATTAAATTCTATCGACTTTGTTAGGTCTTCTAGCAATATAATAACAATGTAAAGGTGATTATAAAGCTTGAAAAAGTATCTTTTAACAAGCTAAGGTGAGGAAACAGAACTCTAAACTAATTGGTTAATAACAAACTGTTTTCTATTTTCTTGAGTCCTATGCCATGCTTGATTCTATGCGAATATGTTTGTAATGTGCATACAGCATGCCATCCAATATTTCTATTACTTGTTCATGCATATTTACTTTATTGTTTATAACATGATGATGATGATAGGAATAGGCATGTGCTTGTATGTGTGTGGTTGATGTACTTGATGCGAGCGAGTATCAGGGGGGTGTGATGAGAACGTCAATAAACGTTAACCTTTGGCGGGTCTCAACACTTTAGCTCTATCTCTAACTCAAGTCTTGTGCATTGGCATCGTCGTATCGCCATTACTTTAGCAGAACTATTATGTCGTAGAGTATCAGGGGAGGTGGTCTCGGTCCTTGTAGTCTCTGACTCTACCGGGGGGCCTTAGCTCTATCTCTATGGACATTCTGAGGGATGCTGGGGTGAGGCCTTGGATACACTGTTTGACATTAGGATTGGTTAGTTGCGAGCCCAGTTTGCAGCCCTCGCCAACAGGGGCTTACGTGTTGGTATGGCAATATATAGCAATAAACGTTAACTTTTGTTATATAATGTTCATGGTTGGGTGCATGTGAGTCGATGATAAACGTGATCTTCGGGTGACGTCACACACTTGTGTATAGAGGCGGGGTCAATAAACGCGACCTTTGACTACCTAAACCTTTCTATTGCATGCATATGTATTGTTGCATTGTTTTGTCTACTCACTGAGCCATGATGTGTGCTCACCCCTCGACGTCGAATATTTTTAGTTGATGATGCAGGTTATATCATTGAAGATATATGAATGCGTCTGCGTACGGGAACGTGGCAGCAATGGAAGCTGGAGCTGAAGTAGATACACACGACTCCTCTTGCGAGTGCAACTCATGTGTATTTGATTAGATATTTTACAGGTTTATTTATTTGGATTTATTAAGACATGTATTTGGTATTTAAATATTTATGTCTCAGTTGAAACAGAATAAATTGTTATTTAAATTTTAATATCACATAGATTCTCAGTTCTTCTTATTATAAGACTTTTGCTATTGTGTATTTACTCTGATTATGATTACGAATGTGTGTAAGTTTAGATAACGCGGGGATAGCCTATTTGAGATCCTGGTTGAACCGTTGGTTTATTAGCGGTTCATCACACCATTCTGAATAGTGCAGAATTGGGGTGTGACACTTCAATTCTCCTTCACTTCCTCCTCCTTTCTTTTTCTCTCTTTTAGTTTGAGTTCTAAAAGAATGAAAGAGGCTAAAGGACATCCTTTATATAGAGAAAAACCTCCATATAGAGTCCTACTTTGATTAGGAATGTACCCCCCCAGATTAGGAAGGTTTCCTAATCACGGAGTCAGTTTGACATCGTATGGTCGCACGTGGGGTCGCAGAACCCGTCGACCACACGTCCAAAAACTGCTACCACACATCCCACACTCCAGTGGTTTCATTATTCTAAGGTGTGGTCGACCCCACCTGTTTAGGTATACGACCACACGCTCCTAATTAGATGATTTTGGGTTCAATTTCATACATAGCTTTGTAGTTTCTTCAAGCACTTGGTCCGCTTGGCCCAACCATAATAGGAAGACCTGATACAAGGTGGTAAGATCGGTTAGTACGATACGGGTCTTACAACTGTCACCGTTGCACTGTCCTAAGTAAGTTATGAGTCCCGATTTATCTTCTTTTATTTTGTAATTTCTTTCTCTAAATCCTCATGGCCTGCTACAAAGCTATTGTATGTTGCCCCTCGGAACCTACTCACCCCCGTGGTGTCTCCCATCCTTCTACTCATGTAGAGGCTGAGGGGTCGTTCTAGGGATAACACAGTCCAACCTGTCTACACTACGCCTGGCAACTATGGTCTACATTGTGTCGCTTCGGATACTACATCAAAAGTAATTGTGGCCAAACTAGATGAGCTTAGGGCCAATTACCTGATCCCTAAGTCGATTGAGTTGATTGCCCCTAGGAGTGGTGATCGAGCTTGTCATCCTCACTCACATAGGATGATTATTTTGTCGGATATGCTTTGCTCTGGTTTCAGATTTCCTGGTCACCCCTTAGCGTACGAAATACTTGGGTATTACAGTCTCGCACCCACTCAACTTCCACCCAACTCTTGGGTCCACATCCACTCGTTTATAATCTTCTTCCTGAGAAACCGTAAGCCTCCTACCTTGAGATTCTTCCAATTTTTGTTCAATGTCACCCCTGTAAACTGGACGAACCCCATAACAGACAAGTATGAACCCAATGAGGTGTACTACTTTTCTCGTAGGTTCATGGAATACCCTCCTATGCTAGAGGGGCAGCCCTCTTCCTTCTCGTACTGGAAGAAGAGATTCTTCCTGGTGACGATAAAATGAGGCAGGCTTTGAAGGGCTGGTCTTCTCTTCACCTAGGTAATCAATGGCAGTTTATCAAGTACAAAGATGTAGGTACCGCCCCCATATTGTCTCCCTTAGAGGAAAAGACTCTCAAGTGATTGAACAAGATTCACATGGTTAAATATACAGGTTTGAGTGACAACACCTTCCTATTCAAATATGGTTTGAGTAAGTGTTCCTTCGATCCCTCAGAAATCTTCTGCTTGTAGGTATACACCAACTTCAACCTCTAATCCAACTTGTTCTCTCTGCAATGGAAGGCCTAGATGACGCTATATGGGAATCTTTGATGGGCACGGATCAATTCGAGCATGAAGCTTTGGAGAGGGAGGAAATTGCAGTAATTGTATACGAGAAACTGCAGGCTCTGCACGCCGCAGCTACTGTCGCTACTCCGCTTCCCCAAGATCCTTCAATGGTCCCACAGGAACCCCTAGCTCCCCTTGTTCCAGCCATACCAAAAGCTTCCTCTTCTGAAGCTCCCCACAACCCTCCCATTGAGAAAGGCAAGGATGCGGATACGGCAACCATTGACATTCCTGACGATGGTGAGTTTTTTTCGATCCCTTATCTACAATGTCTTTTGTAGTGATTTCCTTATCTGGCCCTGACCTACCCTTGTATTTTCTTTTGCTTTCTAGATGATGATGATGATGATGAGATCCTTGCCACTCTTTAAAGGAAGAAGAAGAACAGGTGGATTTTTCCTGAGGACATCGTGTAGGACATCCTCCATAGAATACCCTTCGGTCTCGAACCTCTACGAATGATCATTCCCTTGACTTCAGCTCCTGCTACCACAGTGACTTTTTCACCTTCTAAGCTTTCTGGTTTTACTAGTCTCGTGACAGTACCAGCCTAGATACCAGCTTGACATCAAGCTCAACTACCCCAGTTACTTCTTTTGCTATTGTGACTTCAAGTCTTTCAGTTAGTTTAGCCGAAGCCCCCATTGGTTTGACCCTCTCAACCCCGTCGGTAGTCATAACTTCAACTACCCCACCTCCTACCATAGATCTTTCTACAACCATTGTTTCTGGCTCCTTTCCCAAAGTAGATCAGATTTCTTTAACCTTGCCAGCCCAATCTTCGTCCTCGTTATCTACCGTATCTACCACTGTGGCTCTTTCTGCCCAAGTGAGAAAAGCTACCAGGGTGACTACTAAGAGTCTTTCCCCTCCTTCTAGCCCCCGCCAACTAGTTATTCAATCATGTCCCATTCAATCTAACTCTACTGCAACTGCTCCTACCGGCGCTCATCCTCAGAACACAGGTACTATTGTATTTTTTTCTACTTCTTATGTAGCAGGTGCATCTTCCAAGACCCCCCTGGCACCAGTAGTTCTACTCCAAGCGAGGGGGGCCCTTCGAACCAATCATCTCGATTTGTTCCTGAGTGGATCATTTTGTCTACTAATCATGCCATATTGAACCATAAGGTGGCCCAAGAACTCATGCACAATGTTTGTCTTCCCACTGATCAAGCCATACTGTGGAACACCCCTTTACATAAAGTGGATGAAAGTCAATGTATGGCCTTGATTTTGATAAGATTCCCTTCCTTCTCTCCTTTGTTTATGCTTTATATTCTTCACCCCTTCCCTCTTTCATCGGTTTTTTTTAACTTTCGATTTTTCTTTGGTTCAGCTTCTGAACGGCACCCACTTCAATCGAGATTTATCCTCCAAGCTACTATCTAATGTGAAGCTGCTCCAAAACACCCACAGTAATCTGAGGCGAGATAACAACAACACTTTGAGAATGCTC